>KZ451982.1:7451676-7473942 GCA_002786265.1 Apostasia shenzhenica
AAAAAAGAGAGAGTCGACTACAGGAGAGAGGATGCGAGAGACTATGTAGATAGCCATTTGTGTAGAGTCATTATGAGAGTGTCTTTTATAGGCAATGCTTCCAAAATCTGTGTAGGATATATCGGCGCTTTTCTGTAGGTTCTGCTCTCTACACGCGATAGGCTTCTTCGAGGAGGCTTTCTAAGATGGGCAACAAGTCAAAGCAGGGTTGCATTCCCCAAAACCGATTGATCACGTCCCCCCACCTTCTTTAGAGCCACAACATGTACGCGAGGATGAGGTCGAGGAGATGCGAGAGGTAACCTAGGAGACACTAAATGTCAGAAGTTATGAATAAATGTGTCGCTTACCAATGGGTTTTTGTGCCGCCGATAGAGGCCTTTGTGCGCGCCTCTGCTTTCTCTTGGCCTCGTCAAATTTCTGTATATTTTGTCTCCTTATGCGAGACACACATGATGTGTGATATTGCGCGATTCTCCCTCGTGTGATGGAGAACATTTGCACACCGAGGGTTGAATCTGAAAGGTGGTTCCCGGGGCATGGGGTTGGATTGCACCACGGCGACGCAGGTTTGATTCTGAGGAAACAAGCGGGAGACCGATCCCGATGGTTGAAGGCCGCCGAAAAGAGGGCAGAGACTTGGTGAGAGAGACCCGCGCACTTCATAAGCTTCGGAGGGAATGGAGTATGGATTTTCTTTTCAATAACTTTCCAAATCCAACAAGCATTTGTGGGCGCAGATCTCGGCGAAGATTGAGAGACAAAGGGTTTTGATCGCTCGGCCGTACATGTGCACCGATAAATGGAGAATTTGCTTAAGGAGTTTTAGAAGGAGCATCTAGTAATAAGAGTGGGGACTGTGAATTTCCTATTACAAGGAGCATGACTGGATGAGATTGTGGAGGGAGAAGTTTGGCGTCCAAGAACATATACCCTCTAATAGGTTTGACGCCTACCTGCATTTACGAGAGGTATGATAGTTCTGTTGTTTTTTCTACAAGAGTTTTTGATAGTTTGAACAACTTTGCTTTGCTTGGGAGTTTTTTTTAAGTTTTATTGAGAAGAGCAATATGTCATTAAAGAAGATTGTTGCAAGCACGGAATAATTAACATCCATTTTTGTAAATCTAGACATTTTTGAAGTTGACTGAGAATTGAAAATTCAGAGACATTCGTTGGCTTGAGAATGATAATGCCATGCTGAGAACCTCTGGTGTATGCTTTAGAAATTCGACCAACTTAGGAAAGGACTTTGTGGTGGACAATTATTCAATGATTGAATGAAGCATTTCATGACGAATATCAGTTTTTGGCTATCTTTTTTCATTCCAGGCTCTGACTCCATATAAGCAGATTCTATTGATCTTTGATTATTCAAATGATTAAGGATTAAATGTCCAAGTCTAGTTGGGTTAAATATTATGGCAAGGATTGGGTTTTCAAAAGGTTGGTTGTAGCCATACATAAACAGACTATCCATCACATATGTTGCCGTGTCAAAGAGGAGAAAACACTGGATACGTTCTCCATATTTTTTGGAGGTATTACTAACAAAAATTACTTACATATAGATGAACATCAAATTATTATTTTTCCTCCTTATACCATTAATCTGTGGTTTTTTTTTGAGTTTCAAATTAGAATATCTGTTGATAGTTAGCCAAAGATTTACTAAAATTGTATTTCTAAGGTTGGATTATACTATTTAATGACATGTGGTGAACGTGTTTGATAAAACACTATTGGTCTCCTGTCATTTTTCTAGGCAGACTTTTATTTACAATTCTAACTTGCCTTTTTTTTTTTTTCATTTAGGCCTTGAAGATGTCAGTGTCCCGTATAACTCGGTTAGAAGGTATCTTATCGAATCCCTTTTGCTTCTTCAAGAATATCACTCCTTCTCTTGATTTAATTTTCACAAGTTTGTAAGCAAGTACTAATTTTGTGTAATTACTTGTTCAATGTTCTTGTATTTAGGACATATAAGAAAATTCTTTTATTTTTATAATAGAATTCAAAATTTTCTTACTGATGCTGTTACTGGCTTTGTAATCTCGTTGAACGTATGATTGTGTGCATGTATTAGAATATTATTTATTTTCTTATTGTTGAGTTTTTGGTGGGGATGTCGTAATGCACTCTTAAATACAATTACATGAGCAACCAGGGTTTTGCGTAAACAGTGACATGTTTGATTGTTGTGGCTTGTCAGAGAGAATTCATTCAATGAACGTGCTATGGCTTTGAGTGTTTGGTTGGAGGATGAATTTGGGTAAGAAAGAGAAAATAATTTATTTTTATAGAGTTGATGGGAAATAAATTATTGTTAGTATGGGAGGTGTGAGGATGTGTCCTTAAAAATCAACTTTATTTCACATCCAACACAAATTCCAACCTTAAAATCAACTTTATTTCACATCCTACACACCTCCCAATATTAAAATAAATTTCTTTCCCATCAACTCTATAAAATAAATTATTTTCTCTTTCCTTACCCAAATTCATCCTCCAACCAAACAACTCAAAGCCATAGCACGTTCATTGAATGAATTATCTCTGACAGCCACAACAATCAAACATGTCACTGTTTACGCAAACCTGTTGCTCATGTAATTGTATTTAAGAGTGCATTACGACATCCCCACCAAACTCAACAATGAAGAAAAATAAATAATATTTCTAATAATGAACAAATCATAGTTCACGAATTACCAAAGCCAGTAACAGCATCAGTAAAAAAATTTTGAATCTATTATAAAAAATAAAAGAATTTTCTTATATGTCCTAAATACAAGACATTGAACAGTAATTACAAAATTAGTACTTGCTTACAAACTTGAAAATTAAATCAAGAGAAGGATGATATTCTTGAAGAAGCAAAGGGATTCGATAAGATACCTTCTACCGAGTTATACGGGACACTGACATCTTCAAGGCCTAAATGAAAAAAAAAAGGCAAGTTAGAATTGTAAATAAAAGTCTGCTAGAAAAATGACAAGAGACCAATAGTGTTTTATCAACACGTTCACCACATGTCATTAAAATAGTATAATCCAACCTTAGAAATACAATTTTAGTAAAATTTTGCTACTATCAACAGATATTCTATTTGAAACTCAAAGAAAAACCACAGATTTAATGTGGTATAAGGAGGAAAAAAATAATAATTTGATGTTCATTATGTAAGTAATTTTTGTAGTAATACCTCAAAAATATGGAACACGTATCCAGTGTTTTCTCCTCTTGACACGGCAACATATGTGATGGATAGTCTGTTTATGTATGCTACAACACTTTTGAAACCCAATCCTTTGCATAATATTTAACCAACTAGACTTGGACATTTAATCCTTAATCATTTGAATAATCAAGATCAATAGAATCTGCTTATATGAGTCAGAGCCTGGATGAAAAAGATAGCCAAAACTGATATTCTCCATGAAATGCTTCATTCAATTCATGAATAATTGTCCACACAAGTCTTTCTAGTTGGTCGAATTTCTAAAGCATACACAGAGGTTCTCAGCATGGCATTATCATTCCTCAAGCCAACGAATTGTCCTGAATTTTCAATTCTCAGTCAACTTCCAAAATGTCTAGATTACAAAAAATGGATGTTAATTATCCGTGCTTGCAACATATCTCTTTTAATGACATATTGCTCTTCAATAAAACTTAAAAAACTCCCAAGCAAGCAAATGTTTGTTCAAACTATCAAACTCTTGTAGAAAACAGAACTATACCTTTTTCTGGAAAATGCAGGTAGGCGTCAACCTTAGAGGGTATATGGTTCTTGGACGCCAAATTCTTGCTCCTCTCTTTCAGCAACTCATCCAGCTCCTTGTAATAGGAAAATTTCACAGTTGCGCCACTCTTATACTGATGCTTGGCCTTCTTAAACTCCTTAAGCAAATTCCTCCATTTATCGGTGCACATGTTCGGCGAGCGATCAAACCCTTTGTCTCTCATCTTCGCCGAGATCTGCGCCCACAAATGCTTGTTGGATTTGGAAGTATTGAAAAACCAATCCATCTCCCTCCTGAAGCTTATGAGGCTGCGGGTCTCTTCCTGCACCCAAGTCTCTGCCCTCTTTTTCGGGGCCTTCACCTCGGGATCGTCTCCGCTGCTTTCCGCCAGAATCAACTGCTGCTGTTGGGGCGGCAATCCACCATTGCCGACCACTTCAATTATCATCTCCCGACCTTCCTCTTTGTAGAAATCGATCGGCCGAGGCTTATCGGACAAGTACATAGTGTTACTCCTATCCTCCCCCTCTTCCAGGAGTTGCTCTAGAGTGACGAGTGACATATCGGTGGAAGCACTGCTCGAGCTTTGAGATAGAGGGCTTCGTGTGCAAAACCCATACCTCAGATTTTGGGGAAGATTGCTGAAAAGAAAGAGAGATTACTGTTCCACTTCTCTCCGGTGTAAGCTGACGAAGTTTTGAGAAGAAGAATTTCAAGGCAAGAAAACTCACAGCAAGATGAACTGCTAATCCAAAATTTCTCATTCGACGAGCGAGTTTTTTTTTTTAATTTTTATTTTTATAAAGAAGTGAGGAGTTATAAGCCCTCTGAGGACCAAAATGATCATAAAAAAATAATTAATTTAAATAATAATAATAATAATAAATTTTTATTATATTTTATATAAATTTTAATATAAAAATATTATTATATTTTATATACTCAATTATTTTTAATAAAATTATTAAATTTTCAATGATAAAAAATACTCAAAGGGTTTTACCTTTGTTTTTAACGGGTCTTCTAGTTTAATAAAAAAAAATTCAATGATAAAAAATTTGTAAAAAAATTTCAAAATTAAAAAAATACTTATCAGTGAGATTTTACATTTGAATTACACAGTTATCATAATTTTAATAATAAAAAATAAATATATTATAATTTTTCACATATTTACTTTTCATTGTCATACAAAAAATCATTGGAGTTGAAATAAATTACATCTTTTGGGTAATTACATGTACGTAATTCTAAAAAATTGTACCAATATATTAATCACTTTTTAAAATTTATTTATACTATTCTATCAATAATACTATATTTAAATTTAATTAAATTAATGCAAACACCTTGGATGATAGTCGGCAATGGCAACCGACGGCACTCAATGGGTGGCAGAGGCATCGTTGATGATAGTGGCAAGCTAATTGTGTGACAACCGACTTATGGTGGCTGGTGGTAACCAGATTAAAATGACAGAATGCACGATAGTGGCTGATTAGCAACGTGGTGGCCATTTAGTGGTGGTGACGGATGGAGTGTAGCAAATTGGTTGTGGTGATTAGCTACGATTGGCCAGCCTAATCGTTATGAAACATTGCAATAGTCTACAAACATAATATTTCATGTATATTTCGTTTATTTTTGATAGATGCCTTAGTGATATTTATATAAATACTAAATCTTATAGAATAGTATATATGTTTTTTATGGAAGAAATGGTAAATATTTTAAGAAGCTATTAGATAGTTTAGTGTTTCTTTTCTATGATTTAAGTCATAATCTTTATCAAAGCCATATTAATCCTTTCATTATTTAATATATAGAATAGATTTCCTTTTTGATAAATGATAAATTCTCTTATTTTTGTGAATCACCATAAGATAATCCATGCAGTAGTTAAACTAATTTACAGCCCAATTTGCTGAAAGCAATCTCCCTCCCACATCATCATAGAAGAAAAGAATGAAAGAAAAAGAAATAGTGTTGATATAGGAATCTATGCTTTGATCAATAGTGATATATGTCCTCACAGCGTGTAACAATTTTATTTTTTCGTAATATTATGCATTTAACTGATCTATCATCAACAATTTTAAATACACTCTGTAAGAATAAGAGGTGCGGTGGGACGACAGCGGATTAACATTAAGTAATTTGGGAATGGCTAGATGACGTTATGTATGAATCAAAAATTCAAATTCAAATTGAATTAAAGCATAGTGATGGGATTTTCTATTTAGGCTTATATAGATTTTGATTTGATTAATTCAGAGCCATATTTGGAGATTTGGGCTCAATCATATTTTGGAGCTTGATTTTTATGTATAGTACTTTAGTTCCATATTTGATTTTATCTTATTCTGATTTTTATTTCTGCATTTTAATATTGTATATTTTCAAATTTTTATAATAGGAAGTCTCTCTATATAAAAGGCTGCCTATGCATTGTAAAAAAAGGGGAGCTTTTTTTATGACTGAAAATTATGTTTGAGTTGTTATGTTAGACCTAGAATTTCGATGTTAAGGGCGATATTTCGTGTGAAGGAAACAAGGATAATGTTAGGCTCCTTTCGTGAAAATAATCTCGAGCATTCAAAAAAAAAAATCTTTTCTTTCAGTGCTCACCTAAAATCCTACGAGGCCAGCATTTGATAAAATGCCGCAGCCCTATAATCAGTTCCCATTCTTTTCTCTGTCGGCTCGGGAATGCATGCTGCACTGGTCGCTCGCCACTCACCCCCCGCGCTCCCTCACAGCCCTGGTTCATGCTCCGCCGGAGCAACCTGCGCCTGCCCTGCGCCTGCCCGCTCTGCCTCGCTGCTCCGCGTGCGAGCCATGTCTGCCCCGCGCGCCCCGCCTGCACGCGCGCCTGCCCTTGTGCCCTCCTCCTCCCGCGCGCTTGCCCGCGCGCCCACCGCCTGCACCCTCTTGCGCGCCCACCGCTCGCCCGCGCGCCCACCTGTGCTCGCCAGCGCGCCCACCTGTGCTCGTGCCCTCGCGCCTTTTGCGCGTTGTCCGCGCGTCGCCCTCGATCAGATCAGTTAATCATCATCAATAACTCTTCTCCGATTCAAATCGCTGGTAAATTCTTTCTTGAACCTCACTAAGCTGATTATTTGATTTCAACACAAATTATTCGCTTGACTTGGATTATTTATTTGGCTTTAATTGTGTGACCCGATATTTCTTGTGTGTCAATTACTGTTGAATTTAACTGTGAGACGTCTGTCCTAAATTTCCTGAACCTCGGATTTGATTTATTGAATTTAAATTGACGCCTTAATCTAAATTGATAAATTCTTATTTATCATACGATCCAATTTAATTTTAATTTTAAAATATCTTAATTTACGGGATTCAAAAATCTTATTTATCATATAATTTATCTAGAAAATATTTTTCTCTTAATTAAAATAATTTGCTAATTAATTTTTCTGAATATAAATATAAAATATCATTGTCATCTTTTTTCGTCCCGCATCAGAGTACTTTGTTAATATGTGATTTGTCTATAGTGTTAAGATTATCTTCATTTATTTTGATATATTTATGATACTGGCTAAATAGGTCTCAATTTAAAAATTTCATCGAATATAGCCCATAAGCTGATAAATGACAAATAATAGGTAATAACTTCTGCATTCAATGAATTGCAAAAGATATGACCAAATAATTTTTCAAAATATATTTTTAAACATTAATTTTAAGTCTCATAAGTCGTAACATTTTTATCGATTGGTTTTCAGAAACCCTCAATTTGATACTTTTAACTTATCAGTCTGACTGAAACAATTGTTGTTTCCATCAGTTTAGCAGCCATACATTCTTCTTTTCAATTTTCTTTTAATCATCATATCCATATACATCATAATTAAAATATTTAATTCCTATTTTAACTCAATTCACCTGTAATGATCAATTTTAGAGTAAAATAATCAAAGAAAATTAAAATTGCAGTATTTGACTGGCTCAGAATGATCTAAATGTTATGGAAATCTTGCAACTTATTTTCAATGAATTGGAGCGTAATGAAGATTCTCACAACCGAACAGGCTTGCAGAGCTATTGCTTGGATCACCAGCAATATGGAGTAGTGGATAGACTGTTTAGAGGATCCAACATCACTTCTCGGGATCCTATCCTAGCTAATATTGTGAACATCTTATTGTCGTTTGCTGCCTGCAGAGTTAGTTATATACAACGTAACAACAATAGTGCGGCCGATTTTTTGGCGCACTATGCGACATTAGGTGATTTTTGTTGGGAAATTGATATGGCCCTTCCCAATGATTTTTGTAACATTCTCAAAATGGATGTTAAGTGACACTGGATAGCTTGTAATTTCTTTATTATAATTTTATGGCATTGCCACTTTTCAAAAAAAAAAAAAAAAAAGAATGATCTAAATGTCAACCTTCAAGTAATCAAAGTGCTAAAATAGATCATCTCTGCTAAAAATAGTGATGATATCTTCTCCTTCCCACAATTAAGAAATGAACTAAAAGGCCTTTGAATCACAGAAATTCTCCAACAGGAAGAACAGGGATTCCAACAAACAAGAATTAGCTAACACATCTTATTATTGAGAGGAAGATGATGATTCTACACGGCTTTTGGAGCACAGAAAACACAGGCTAATAGCAGTATCGCCGACGAGGCTCCGTCGTCTTCTTCGCCGAAGAAGCTTCTCTTGAACTTGCAGGCTTTCCCTTTGTTGCAGTGCAGCCTCAGTACTGATTCCTGCTTGTTATCCTTCACCTCGCCTTCCTCATTATTCACCTTCTTCTTCTTCTTCATGGTATCCTGACTCCTTAACCTCTCACATTCTACCTGCCTTGACACCATCTTTCTTTCTCATCAACTCAACTTCTATACGCAAACTTAGTTGCTTGAGAATGGGAAAGAGCCCATGTTGGGCTGAGCTCCTTTTATAGAAGGCAATTGGCAAATGATCAGAGTTCATTTTGGCTTCACCATGTCTTGATTATTGATTTACAGGAGAATCCTATGAGATTCTCAGCTGTTATACTGTCACCCCCTAGAGTCGTCCCCGTTACTCAATTATCCAATTATCCCCGAAAGAGATATATTTACATCTGTCACTCCTATAACTTTGATTATAAATTACATTTCACCTCAAAAATAAGGGATGGGGTGGTGTTCTTCTATCCCAGTGCGGAAGGAGATTACCTGAGTACTAAAGTATCCTAAATTCAAACCACATGCAGCTATCACAATTTTCAAGTAGGGTATGAAAAATTATGATACAACAATAACAACAACAACGAAGCCTTAATCTCACTAGTGGAGTCGGCTACATGAATTCTTTGTTTCTATTGCACTATATCAATTAATAAATTTTAATTATCTAGATCTAAGTGAGTAAAATCACTCTTTATAATTTCTTGTCATGCCTTTTTTGGTCTTTATCTTCCTCTTTGTATATGAGCAAAATTCAATAATATAATTTTCGTAATTGAAGCTTCAATTAACTTACGATTTACATATCCAAACTATATGAGCCGATTTTATCTAAGTTTATTCTCAATTAATGCAGTTCTAACTTTCTCACAGATATGCTTATTTCTCATTTTATCTTTTCGTGTATATCCACACATCCACCTCATAGCATTTTCATTTTTGCAATACTTATTTTATTTGTCTATTTTCTTTTTATAAGCTAGCATTCAGCACCATATATTATTATTGATTTTGCTATAATTTTATTAAATTTATCTTTAAATCTAGATATAAAATAGTGGTCCAGAATAAAATAAAAAAAATGAAAAATGTACTTAATACATCTTTTATAAAATAATAAATGTAAAAAATTTGAAAATGAATCGTAATTTTACATCTAAAAAACATGGGATATCAAATATAAATATTCATCTATAGGAATTAAATGAGCAATAAGAACAACTTATGAACATTGATTTTAAACAGCAAAACACTATTAATCTCCAAAAGAAAATATTTTTACATAAATTAATGAAAATGCAACTTTCATGCATACTATATAAAATTAAATATAACATTATAATCTCTAACATATAATATCTTCTGCAAAATTTACTTTACCCATATCATATTTTATTCAAACTTTGTGTCTGCAATTATCCCAATATGCATTTTATGATGCAAATCAACAGATACAAAAATAAAAGTCATAATACTATGCATTAAAAAGTGATAATATTGTTAGAATCTTCTCTAACATCTCTAGTCGAATAGCCCCGGTCGAACACCCCTAGTTGAACAGCCCTATTTTAACAACTCTTCAAGAAGATACCATCAGATCGTACTCTCCGTACTATCATGTCAACTCAACATTTAAAGCGGAATAGAGGTCCACTGCCTAATTATCCTTTGCAGGAATAGGTGCAAGATATGACAGACTGTACCTATTATATTCCCTCATCTCCAAGTTATAAATAAAGACAAAAGATAAACCAAAGAGAAGGAGGAGAAACTCTCTCTTTCTCTCTCTCTCTGCTTTTCTCACCAAGCTTCGTAAAAGAATGGATTCGATTAATGGATTTAAATCGCCTAGATGATGTTGTAATTTTTTTCTCAGATACTCGAGTCTTCATTCTATTTTGACATAATTTTTGCATCAATAAATATATACATATATTTCTATCAAGATTTATTCAAATTTATGACTACGTGTGCACCATGCTAAAAGAATAACATTCTAACCATAAAGTGTTTCAGAATATTAACTACAATGAGGTGCATATGGTTGTAGGGAGAAAGATATCACATGATTGGGCTTCAACCACAACATGCCATGTGACTTCTTTTGATTTCCATGAGCATCATAAACATAAAAACAATGAACTTAGCCGCTATCTTCCAGCAATGGCATGTGTTATTTCACGAATAGTTCCTCAATCGATCTCAACTGTATATGCGGCATTCATCCGGATAATGAATTCACAGTTAAAGTCAAAGCGGACAATCATTAAGTCGAAGATTTTTTGTTTGTTTGATGCCACTTTATTCAACTTCTTTGCTCGGCAAACTTACGTTAGCTTAGCTATTAGGTCTAATAAAACGAAGAATGTGTTAGCAAGAAAAATTAGCTCAGGCCTTCATAAAGTTGGTGCTGTTGTATCTAACTAGATTACGACATTTAAAAGATGTGGTTGGCAATCATCCTGACTCGAGAATTCTGAGTGTGAGTTATGATTTTTAATCCTGTTTATTACACGAGTCGAATTTGAGTTACATATTTATTAATATTTATTTTATAAATGTGTCGGATTGGTCGATTGACCTGACCCATTATTAATCTTTTGGGTCAGTTCGAATCATTAACTTTGACTAGTTTAATAGATAGATCGAGTTTGAATTAAGTTATTCGAGTAATTCAGGTTTAAGTCAATTCTGATCCGTCAACCTATTTTATGACCCTTAGGCGTGCTATTTTTCGGTATCGTATACTTCTAATTATCATTATATTCAATTTTATTCAACAAATAGGAGACTTCTTAGTTTTTTAACCCCACCTCTCATGTAGAGAGAAGAAGGCATCTTAGGGATTCCCACCTAAGAAAAATAATTCTTGCTAGGCTCATTTGACCTAGTCATTTCTTAGAAATATTTGTTTGCGGTGTTATATTTAAGGAATAATTACTTACATGCCACACAATTTAATTTTGTTTATGCGTTACCCATCCATTCTTAGTTAATTACGCTATGCACACTCAAAATATTATAAAATCTTACATACACACATTTTAATTTATTTCTATTATAACGAGTAATCATAATTTTTCAATAACCTAACTATAATAAAATTACAAAAAAATCTGAGTCATTCATCATATTATTTTGAGGATATTTAAATATATTTTGAGTGAAAATCTTAAAATCTTAATGTTTAGGTGGCGGCCCATCCGCAACGTGAATTGATTTTAGGACAAACCAGCGCTCTAGTGTGGTATTGAGGAAGAGAAAAATATATATCATTAAGAGTAAAAATATAATTTTAATGATTTACTAACATAATATTTTTTCTTCAAATAGATTTTGATTAAGTTTTATCTAAAATGTATGTATGTAAGATTTTGTAATATTTTGAGTGTGCATAGTATAATTAATTAAGAATGGATGGGTAAAGCATAAATAAAACTAAATTGTGTGGCATATAGGTAATTATTCCTATATTTAATTGAAATAAAAGGTAATTAGTTATATAATTTTTTAAAAAATTTGTAAAATATTAAAATAAAATTGATTATAAAAGAATTTAAATATGAAATAAAAGTAATTTTTTATTTTAAAATATACGTGTAATATAAAATAAAATTAATTTTACTATTTAAGTTTAAATAAAATTTAAAATATTTTTAATTTAATATTAAGTTTAATTCAATTTAAAATTAATTTATGTAAAAATAAATGTTCTTATAATAACTGTTTCTTAATTTCTTGCATTTTCTCTATATGTCTTTCTTAATTCAAATCATTTACTAATAGAATTTATGCTACTGAATTTAACATCATGACTTTTTCTCCACATTAAAATTTAACATAAAAAATTATTATATTTTCTTTGTTTAGCTAAACTTTAGATTTAATTGAAAGGATTATTATAAGTCAACTGCGTGCAATTTTATTCTTATCAAGTTTGATACGAATTAAAGTCAATCCGATTTCGACTTTCAATTAATTTTTGATCTTTTTATCAAAATTTTTTAGTATAAATATCATTATTTACTCAATCAATTTAAATAATATTGTGTATTTTAATGTAATAGTTGGAAATAGAAATTAAATAAAAAATAACCTACAATTATAACTGGCTTGAATAAAAATTATAAATAAAATTCTAATTAATTATTGAAATAGTTTATTTATATAAATATTTGATTTCGAGTTGGTTTGGTCTTATCCAATACATATAGATGCAGGCTCAAGATTAGATTGATAAAAATCTCGAATCATAAAATGAGCTAATCAGTCAGCTCGTTTAGATTGAATTAATCTCGATTTAATATAAAATTTTATTCAATTTTTAATTGATTTTCAATCTCCTAGCTAAGCTAATGAGATTAAAAATAGTTGATTGTTTTTTGTAATATTCCTCTGTCCTTCTGGAAAAGCCTTCATGTGAGCGCCCATGTGAGTTTGTGTACTGTGTGGGTCTAATTCTCACCTTTTATCCCATCTGTTTGGTACTAATCTTATCCAAAGTTAGATCTCAACCAACTTCTATCTTCGAATTTAATCATGCATATTTTAGGCTGTTATTCGGGAAATTTTTCTAGATTCGGAGCTCAATTATGTGCTGCCACATCAGCAATAGGGCCCACGTCAGTGCTAGTGTGGTGGCGCCTGATTGGACCTAGAAACGTTCAGAGTCTCAGATGCGAAAATTACTCGTGATTGAGATATATTCCTAATTGTACTATGCAAAATAATATTAAAAAAAGCTTTTTTTTTGTAAAAAATTGTATTGTACAATACTATATTGTAGTTATAGAATAAATTTTTGCCAACCATGAAAAACAGAATTCTTGTTATAACCACTATTACAAGAACTAAAAAGGTACTGTCGTTAATCTTATATATTTTTTTCTTTGGTAAGACAATTTAATTTAAAGTTTTGGAACAAATTCTTTTAAAAAAATATCTTTGAATTAATTTGAAGTAAAATTAGAAGTTATCTTTGTTGAAAAAAGTTTAAGATTAAATCATGTTCACTTGATCATAACTTGATCAGAAACTAAGAGCTCATGAGTCATCTGCATTCTGGTCACCCTTCTTTCCCGTTGGGTTTTCCCACCCGCAGGTTGGATTAAGATAAACTTTGATTGCTCAATGAAAGCGAATGGTGTTGTGGGTGTTAAGAGTTGTTGGCAAAGATTAAGTGGCAACCTCCTCGCGAAGATTGACATCAGGTTATTCACCAAAGTAGCATCAATGATTGATATTAGAGGCACGTGGGAAGTGACTTGACTTGCTAGAGGATGGGCTAACACTACAGTTGGCATATGGCTAGAAAGATATTTTTTCATAGTGATTGCAAACCTTTTGGTAGGTTGCTAGAGGTGACACGACTCAGCAAGAGTCTTTGGATATCTCTGATATTTTTTTATACCTTCAAGGCTTACTAAGTTTCACATATTTATAAATTCGACAATAAGACAATAAAGTTAGAAGCATTCTTCGTTATAGATATTTATGTAGTGTAGGAAAGTAGCCTATCTCTCCTGCAGAATTTTTGCTTGATCCTTAGAGAGGATCTAGAGACCATTTCTACTTAATTTATCCTTTTTGAGTAATATATATAGGCTATGGCTGAATTTTAGAAATAGAGTTGAAGTTTTGCGCAATGAAAACATGGAAACTTAGATAACATAGACATAAAAACTAAATTCATTAAAGTCCTGTTTGTATCAGCTTTTGCGGGACAATTGTATTGTAAAATTCAACTATTTTTTAAAGAAAATAACATTTAGAGAGCGCTTAATTCAATATTATCTTGGTATTATATCATGTTATTTAAAAAATAATAATTATTTGATTTGATGACATGTATAGATAACTTTCTAAAATTTTACAAAATTATCATGTTAAGAGATAATATCTAGATAATATGACATAATAGATAACATTGAACTAAATTCCCTTTAGTGAAGCAAATGTAAAATAAAAATAACTTTTCATCTAAGCCGTGAAAGTGGTATTTTGTCATAGCAGTTAGAACGAATGTTACCCTAAGTACGATGACTTTAGACTCAATTTATTGAGCAAAACCTATCATTTTTACCATTGTTTTTATTAATTAGTTTCTTCTCATAATTTTATTTTCTTTTCACCATAATCATGTATCCTTTGCTTGCATTGATCACTAGAGAGAACCAGTCATTTTCATGGTATTGAGGCACTAGGCCCTAGCTAGTAGCCTTGACCACTAATATAATTAGCTTTGCTTCAACACTTTGTCATAGTTGAACTTTAGCTAAGCCTATATTTGACTTTAGTAATTGACTGCTAGAAAATTGAGAGAAATATATATTAAAGTATTACACATATAAAATATTAAGATTTAATGAGGTGTTTTTGCATTAATTGTAATTTCAGTAATCTTATTAATCAGTGTTCTCGTTGTATTTGCTTTTTCTGATAGTTGGTCAAGTAATATATCATTATGGATTGGACTAATTTTTTTCTCTCATCTCCTGAACTTCTTTAGTATTTCCTCAATTCAAAATTTTCAATCTTTCTAAAAAATGTGAATTGTGAGACATTAAATTCCATTTCTGTTCCAAACAAAAATAACAATTAATTGTTACCTTAATATCATGTTTGTCGTAAACTATACAACTTAGTCTTAAGATGCCTTCACCTTCTCTCTTGATTGATGAAATGATTTATTCTCTTTGTTCATTTTTTTCAAATTTTAAAGTCTTCAAATGGTTGATCTTAGCCTAGTTCATCGGAGTTGGTTTCACATCAGCACTAGTCATTAGTGATGGATTTCTGCAAATATTTTTCTAAATCACTCTTCATTGTATCATGGTCTCCAATTGATTCAAGACACTTAATTTCTTTTACTTTTCTCTTAATTTATAAAGAAGCTAGATGACTCATCAGGAACACTTAGGTATAAGATATTGGTGCACACTCAACCCTTAAGTCTTGTGTAGGCATGTTAGCTGGCTTGTCATAATTATGATAAAATTTCAATACAGTACACTAGACTTAATGATGACCTTTAAAGATTTGTGTTAACATTAATCTACCTTGAAATATGTCTCACAGTTGTGTGAATATATCAAAAAACACAGAATTTATTCATTAAATTTATGTTTGATCGATGTCCTTCCCAATTGTTCCATATCTCCGAGGCTGATCAATTCGAGAGGTTTATTTGATAAGCGCCATGACTTCCTCCTCATAAGTAGTGACATCACAATTATAATATTTTTTCATCAAAATCATTTTTCTCCCGTCTTTTCTCTTTTCTTCTTTCTACTGCGCGGACTCAATTAAGACACTAAACTTACTATTTATGCCTCAAAACTCATGTATTTTAATTAAACTCTAGAATTAGAGCTTTGTTAAACTAAGATGTAAAGCTACTCCGAACATCCTTTTACCATCGCAATAGAGACTTCACATTATTTTTATTTTCAAACATTATTCGGAGAAGCTATAATGTAGATATAAAAAAGTTTTCTATTAAAACCATGAGAACAATTCTCTATCACAACTGTTATTCGATGACTGTCGTTATGCAAAAAAATTGTCTCAAACGAGATCTAATTTTAAGTAGTTAAAAAAAAGACAAAGATGAAGAAAAAAGATTGAAACCCAACATGGAGGTCTGTCATCTATTATTGTTTTTCACTATTGTGTGAAAGAGACATGAGATGAGTGAAATGAATTGAGCCCATATATTCCCAACAAGTGAACAGAGCATGAGGAGTGGTCTGTTGGGAATTGGCCAATATTAGATATACATGCATCATTCTTTACAGCCAACTTATCTGTTGACTGAGTTCAAGAGCTTGCTGAGTCTTGGCACCAAATGTCGGCTGCGTCGAGCAGAGATGCTCGAAACTCAGTCCTTGCTCGAAGTGTTCTGACTCGAGGACAACTCGCTCTAACCTTATTCTGCTTAACTTTAAATTAACTTGATGTGTTCATGCTTATGCATGTTTTGTGATATATGTGAAAATGTGAATGTAAATAATGTTTTCTGAGTGTCACAAATGGCAGAAATGTGTATATATTGTATATATATTGGATTAATATTTGATTTACATCATTTAAATTGATCGAGTTTTGATGATTTTGATGTTCAGTTGAGCTCAATTTGATTGAATTCTACCAATTACGGAGTCTAGTCGAAATATTAACATGACGGAAGTGTGGTGCTTAAGGAAATCACCTTGTCCGTTCTGCTTGGAATCGGGCGCTTAAGGAAATCACCTCATCCATTTTGTGTAGCAAAAACTAGTTCAATATGAACCAGGTCTAAATTTATTACCAGGTTTCCCTATAAATATAATATGAACATTCGACCCTAATAGAAATTAATTATTGTAAGCTATTTTAGCATTTGAAAGTGAGATTGTGAATTTTAATGCTGCTTACATGAAACATTATTGTTTTTTGCTTTTTATCATCATTTTTGAAGGAAAAACACATAACTAGTACCAATCAATAACAAATTTCTTGCGAGAAGAATCATTTTCAAATGAAAATAGCAAGTACTATTAATTAGCCATAACTTCATGTTTATTACTTGCTCTAAAATTTATTCTAAATTTATGCTCTAATTAGTTAAAAATTATAATTGAACCATTTCTGCTTTCAGCTAGCATAGTATAAAACTTCTATTCTTTTATAATTATGATAGTTTTCTTGTTGATATGGCTGATTGAATATATGATTATAATGGATAGTATTTCATAATTAAATTGCTATTTAATCAATTATTAATTTATTATGCTAAATAACTTTGTTGGGCAATGTATTGAGCTTGTGTCATTGAGCTAAATATGAAAATAATAAATTAAGCTGAAGGCTTGGAATTAAGAAATCTTTATTATAGGCACCAAAATGTTCAGAGTTGAAATCAAAACTCCTTCCCCTTTCAAAACAAAAAAAAAAAGCAAGCTTTGTAGTAGTGCTTATAATTCCAGTGAAAAGTATATTTCGAGCTGATGGACCCGAATGCAATTTATACCCTCTATTTTATGCACATATTGAAGTTAAAAGCTAATAGTCACAATTTGACTCCAAATATCAAGATATGTCCCGTTTTGATTATAGCTTTACAATTTTGTCTTCAAAAGATGACTCGGCCTTCTAGTTTATAAGGACTTGCCCTCTAATTTTTAATTTAAGATAATTTATTTATACGTATTTCTTATCAAACTTAAAAAATTGTAAGCAGACACTCCTTACACTAGTGATTTTCTTTTATTTGGGAACATCATCTGGCATTACTATAATCACTCTCTCTGCCCTCTTTAGTATGTACTGTCACGAAAATAATATAGAAAATTGTAAAGCAAATTAACAAGATAAAATTGATTCAAGTAGGATTTACCGTGTATAATTTTATTTTATGACATAATTCCATGTGTGATACTGTTCTACTAATTTCATTGTTAGGACATTATAAAATTTCTTCTATGGTAATTAACTATGTTAAATTTGCCTTATATTGCATGATATTTTTATGTATAGGTAGTTTAACTGTCGCATCTCACGATCTCATTATAGAAGTATTATCTGCTTTGACTTTAGTAAAACTGCATGACTTGAACACTTCCCAGGAGGTCACCCATTCTGGTGCTACTCCAGCTCAAGTATATTTAACTATAGAGTTTTTCATCACTAACCTCATGGTTTTGCCCAAAAAAATACCTCTATCATTTGAGATCACGTTATCTACTTATACAGCTCAGGATCTTTCTTCCTTTTCGATGTGGACTATGGAGTTTTTCATCACTAACCTCATGGTTTTGCCCCAAAAAATACCTCTATCATTTAAGATCACGTTATCTACTTATACAGCTCAGGATCTTTCTTCCTTTTCGATGTGGACGATTCAGTCTTGTGCCCCTCTCACCACTCATTATTTGGCCTAAAAGCCTGCCAGGAGCTGTACTTTGCTTCAGTGATTCTTTTCTCTTAGGACATCACCTGGCGATCACTCCCCACCCTCTTTGGCCACGGACGTCACATTAACACTCAATGAGCAATTAAAAATAAAATTCATAATTAAGAATAGACAACTTATTTAAACAGCTACATTGTAATAGATTTTTTGGGATAGAGTAATAGATTATATTTCTCCTTGCATGCCTATTTATAGCACTAATTTACTTATCCATTATAAAATTTCTTCTATCAAGTTAACTATGTTGAACTTACCTACTATTACATGATGTTTTGATGTATATATTGTTTAGCAGTGAAGGAGCAATTAAAAATAAAAATATTAAGAATTGGCATTAAGTATCCACATTCTCATAAATTAAGTTTAGACAATGTTCTCAAAGAAATTATTGAATTCATGGCATATGATAAGTCATTTTTTTAGGGATCAATTAATGCATAATATGTGTATTTACAAGACCCAATAACGAAACAAAATAGACGTTGAAAGGAGACATGATATTAACATTAGTATAATATATATATATATATATATATATATATATATTTATATAAAGTTGCATAATGCTATATATAAACATAATAGTGCTATAAATATATAAATAAGATAGTGTAACATATAAATAAAATATTATTGTATGTAAGCAATATAATGCTATGTATAAATATGATAATGTTGTGCGTAAGCACTATTATGCTTATAATAGGTAACACTATCTACTTATATATAGCTGTTAAGAGAAAAAATTATAATGTCATTTAGTTGTGATATATGGAGGGATTTTGATCAAATCTCTAAGCAAAGTCAGCTGAACAAAGTTTCTAAGCAACTCAAGTGATCTGCTCAAATTGAGGTCCTTTAGTCGAACAATGCAGAGTTGGTCGAACAGCTAACCAGCTAGTAAGTATTTGTCATGTCATAGCCACCTTATGATATGATAGTCTCTCTAGGAGAAAAAAAATATTATCTTTCATTAATGTTTGGGCTGTTGAGTAGCATGGGCAGGTCTAGCAACTGCCACGTCGCCTAGCTACTGCCTTATTAGTGAAGCCTACTTAACCTACCTAATTCTATCCACTATTTTCTTATTATAAATAATATCATTTATGGTAAGAGAGGAATTTTGATTCAAGAAACTCAACAGAGAGAAATTTAGCATGTACTGTTTGCCCACGTTTGCTTACAACTCCATGCTCCGTTTGAATGACACTTCTTCATTCTAAAGGAGCTTCCCTTAACAACATGTAGCTTGCCATCACCTTCTCCATTCCTTCCAGGGAGAACCCTGAAGGAGAAGCTTCTCATTCTCTCTTTTATTTCAATAATTCATTCCTCTCTAATTAGCTTAATCATCCTACTCATTCTTCCTTAATCTCTAGTTTAGAATTTTACTCAAACGATAGCTTTATATATCTTGCTTATACATGACAATATCTTATTTATATATGTATCATATATTTACCAATATAAAAGTTCTATAGTTTTGATCCTCTTTTCATAATCATACCTTATTCATTAGTCTTTCTTAATAAAAAATATGAAATTTAATATTTTTATCAATTTAAATTATGTACATATTTTAAAGAACTATTATAGTCTTTTATTCTTACTATTTTTTTTAAATTTAATAAAAATCTAAAACTTTATTTCTCCCATCTCTTGCCCTTTTTTCTAAAATTTTAAAATAAAAAACATAAATATTAATATTTCAAACTTATATTTTGAAAGGATAAAAAGTTAATGATTGTGAGTAATTTTATAATATAATAATAAAAAATAATAATTATATTTTATTTGAGACCAAATAATATTTTTACAACTTCAATGACCCAATTAAGATTCTTTTTAACTTGAAACTAATTTTTAATATCATTTCAACCTCAGGATCCTGAATGCAATTATTTATTTATTTATAATTTATGAAGCTTTCAATTTGAGCTGTCAAATAAATAACCAATCTAAACAATCACGAATCTAACAGTACACATGTTGTCACTCCATTAAGTCCATTTAAATTATGGTCTGATTTTCTCTCTGTATATATATAAGATGAATATTCAATATTATCTCAGTATTATATCACATTATTTTAAAAAATTTATTTAATTTAATAATATCAAATAATATTTTAAAAAATTATAAATTATTATTTTAAAAATAATATTTAAAAATAATAATATATAAATTATATAATATAATATTAAAATAATATTGAATCAAAGTCAAATTTTTTATTGGCAAATCATAAGTAAATCCCTCACTTTCACTAAAAAATATTACTATGAATACTTAAAATTTGACCTTGTTAATGTTCACAAGGTTAAAATAAATGCACCTGTAAAAAAAATATGATTTATTTGTTTAGCAGTTGTACAAAATTTATTGAAACTTCTTTAATCACAATTGCTTATTTCAACATAACATAAATAAATTATCAAAAAAATTTATAATGTGAATAACAAAAATTATTTTATTTTTATCAAAAAAAATATTTTATTTTTTTATCTTACACGTACTTTAATATAATTATTAAATTTATTTAAAATTTTAATAAAAAAATCAATTTTATTTTCAAATTGAGCACATCTCACACAAAATTATTATAATTTAGGCATCTTCCTAATGTTTTTATTGGTGAATATTATCAGATGCTTGAGATAGGGATAATATTAAATAGTTTTACCATTTTAAAAATTTTCAATGAAACCCTAAAATTTATATTAATATTTTAATCATATTATTTTAATTTATTTGACTTTTTAAATTTTTTAAAATTTAAATATAAATAGACAAAAATACCTCTTTAGATCTTCTCCACGTAGTTAACTGGCCGAGGGCATCGCCGTGGCCCTGGGCCATCGCAGTGCACACGCATTCGCGCATGAACGACTACATTGTGTGTGGCCGAAGGCCTTGCCTGCATGGGAGCAAAGCCGGCCTCTGGCTGCGCAGGCCCACGTGTGTAGCCACTTGAGCGGCCACCAGCGTGAGGAGGTAGGGCTGTTATCGATCCATTTCAAGTGAAGTCAATACCGGCTCGAAATTAGATTGATCATATTTTGATCGACTCGAAATCGACTTGAAGTCGATTGGGTTCGACTTCGAGCAAGCTCGAGTTGATTCCAATCGACTTCGATCTGATTTCAAATCATTTTCGAGCGGCGCGAAATAATGAAATCTCAATTTTTTTTTCAGCCGATCTCAAGCCGGGTAGGCTCGACTTGATCCGGCTCGACATCGTCTCGGTTTATAATATATATATATATAATATGTATTTTAAAATGAGCCGATTTCGAGCTGGATCGAGTCGAGCCTACTCAGGCTCAAAATCGGCTTGAAATTATTACCGAGCTGAATTTTTAGCTCGTTAGTCGGCTTGTTTAGACCGACTTAATTTTAATTCAATTTAAAATCGATTCAACTTTCGATCGATTTTTGATTTTCGATTCATATTAACACCTGGGGAGGTGGGCGAATCCCGTGCACAGTGCGCATCGCATGCTCGTCCTGCATTGCCTCGCCCGCACACAGCGGCACAACAGCGTGCTGACCCTATGGCCCTGTTTGGAGCGAGGACCAAAACAGGACCAAAATGGTACTAATTTAAAAAACAACAATAATAATAATAAATAAATTTTTTAAATAATTCTATACAAATTCAAATATAAAAATTTAATGTAGTAGTTTTATAAAAATAATTTAAATTATATAACTGTATAAATTAATTTTATATTTATTAATTAATAAAATAAAGTTATATTTTTATAGTAATATGTATTGAATTATTGTATAATATAATTTATAATAATTTAAAAATTTTATAATTATTATTTTAAAAATATATTAATCAATAATATTAAATTA
>KZ451982.1:7486384-7531553 GCA_002786265.1 Apostasia shenzhenica
TAATTAATTTCTCAGTTATCACAAAATTATTCCCTGATATTCAAGCATTAGTTTGTGAAAATTTGCTTTATAAAAGTGCTGATCTCTAAACTGTATCACGTTCATCCGTCCCGCATCAATATACTATCTTATTTTATTTGTTTAGGATTCTAACTTCTAATGAACTCTTTCACAAGTATCATAAATTAAATATAGGAGGATTTTAATGACTATCAATTTAGGATGATTAAAATGACAGAACTGAGTTCTATGTGATAGAGAGATGTTTATTCAGTTGAAAGGAAAGCTTTATAAGATTGCTATTTGACAAGCTATGTTATTAACAAGCTTTTTTAGATTAATGTAGCTAAGTGCATGTTTGATATTTGTAGGGGTGCGAAACATGCAAGTTCGAGTCAAGCCAAGCATGGCTCAAGCTTGGCTTGTTCATTTTTGATCAACTCAAGCTCAAATTGATTTTTAGCTAGCTTGACCGGCATTCAATTTCGAGCTTGCTCGATCCCTGATCGAGCCAACTTGAATCCCCCAATTAAGTAATAACTGTTAGAAAAAACAATAAAAGTCTCCATTCATTAGGTTTTAATTCGAGCCAAGTTCAACCTAAATCAATCCAATCCGACCATGGCTCGAACTTAGCTCAACAAATTTACTAGTTGTTAATATGGCTCATGGCTCAATTCAATAAATTCGGCTTGAGCTCAATTCAAGCTAAATGTTGATTTGAACATTGAGCGATTATCGATCTTCGAGCCAATTTATCATGTATAGTATTTGGCCAAAGTGGCTAAATGTCATAGCAAAACTTTCCATATGGAAAAGAAAAATCTCATCCTATACAAACTACAATAAAAAAATTATCTTTATACTTCATCCTACATAATTCTAAAAATATTATTTAACTTTACTTCACGTCTTATATTTATTTTAACATAACTAAATTTATTTTCGATTATACATTTATTCTAAAAGAAGCTAAAAATTCTTTCCAAAATGTCATTTTTTTACAAATGCCAACCAAGTTCTAACATTAAGATGTTTTGATTGATGTGTAGTCAAAGTAAAGTGGACTATATTAGAAATAGTTGTATTGGAGTCTAAAGATGCGCGACACTTATATAGGATCACATATGAGAGGGATGTTTGAGGTGTTTTGAATATATCCAACACCAACTTATAAAGGTTCTTGTATGTAAATGTGAGGTGATCTCTTTCACTACATTAAAGAGTGGAAGTAATACACCAAAAGTGATTTAGGAAATGATCACTAGGCATGACCTTGAATCATTTGTGCTCATAGAGTGTTACTTTATATGGAGCTGAATGAAGAGGAGAATTCATGTAACAAACCCCAACTACTAGTTTGGGAATAAGGTTTTGATTGTTATTGTAAGTTTTCTAGATTTATTTAGATGTGACTGCCGGGGGGGGCTCTTGCGCGGAGGAGCGGGGGCAAGATTGGAGTCAAGAGGGAGAGAGAGGGATTGGTAAGATGGCTATTTTAGCACAAATTCACAGATGTTGACACTATTTTGTTTGAAACAAAGTGACATCCTCGAGTATCCACATCAAACACTTCAAAAATGTCTTCTACATGAAAGTTGCGCTAAATCTTGGAAACCTTGTTGTAATCTAGCATTTTTTGTGTCAAAATAATGCCACATGTATTTTCTTGTTTTTCAGCTTACCCTATGGTTTGCTTATCAAAAGTAAATTGAAACTTTTTTGCTTTGACAAAATGTTGAACATGGACTTTTCTTGATCCCTTGTCTCAATGTCCTACATGCTTAGTTAGACTCAAAACATTGAGCATGCACTTCTCTTAATCCCTTGGCAAAATGTCATGCATGCTTAGTTGGAATTAATCCATTTTGCCTGTGTCCATGAACCCCTCTTATTTAGGATTTTATGGATACCAGTTATCTGAATACATAGGTTTAACATAGATTATCCAAGTTTTTTTTACTAATTTGAATTAGCTAATGCTGGTTTGTGAATATATTATGCCAGTGAATATATCTAGAACTATATTTATTTGAGGAGGCAAACATTGAAAATTTGTATAGTTAGTTTGGTTAGAGGACTTTAGGTTCTGGTTTCATTCTTCATAAAACTTTCATCTACGGAAGTTGCTAGTAAGATTTCCAGAAAAGCAAGAGGTGTGCTATACACGGAATAGCTTGAGGGCAAACAAATGTTACCCAAAGGTCCAAGGTCATGACATAGACCATTGTTGCATGGTCCGTTCTAAAGCCTAATAAGTGCTCAACTACTGAGGTGGGGTATAATTTCCTAATTCATTGCCTATAGGAAGTAAGCTTAAATTAGAGTGTATTGAGAATAGTATTCATTCTTTAAGATGTTTGAGCTGATTTAGTGAATGAAGTACGTTTGATCAACTTAACGTTGACACATTATATTAACAACTATTAGATACCCAAGCATCCACATGCTTGAACACTTTCGAATTATCTCTTTTATGATATTCATGACATCTTTTCTAACAAGTTTATGTATCCCACTTTCTCTTTGGGCTCCTCCATAATTAGCCCCACCCACATGCACGCACCGACTTTATCTAAAATCCTAGTCCTTGGGAATGTTTCCCTCAATATCTTAGAAATATCCTGTCCTCATGAATTACTTCTTCCCTATGGCACAAAGTACATTCTAGTCACTGCATATGTTTCGGCAGATCCAGCCTGAAATACTCTCGCTGTATTACTGGTCTTAGTCTGGTCATTATTCCTTATTATTGGCTATTGTCCTCGGTAGCAACCAATCTTACAAGCTTCTTGTTCTCGTTCTATTGGCCATTATGCCTGTTTTCGGCTGCATCTTGTGCTATGAGTTGCAGATTATACTGTGAGTGCATTTTCTCTCTTGCTTAATTGGGTCATTATGCTTTAATGGGTGAGCCTGCTGTTAGAGCAGCCTTATCACAAATGATCATACCTTTTTGGGATAGGCGAAACAATGATGCTGGGATCATACTAGTGTTGAACTTTTCTGGGGCTGATAGAATGAGAGAATTTTACTCTGAAACTGGCCTCTGAAGTTTGTCCACCATTATGGCCTATCCCATTATGGCCTTTAAGCTCTATAGTTAGGGGTGACAACAAACGTAAGTTTGATTCAACCTAATTAGCTAAAGCTGAACCAGACCTATTTAATAAACAGGTCAAACTGTTTAAAAATGGTCAAAAATTATGGCGAGAACCTGATCAAATTGTTTATGATTTGCATGAATCTGTGAATTGTTTATGGTTTGCACGAATCTGTCCGACCTAATTAGTTTAGTTGACATGAATCCAACCTACCATTTGTTGGCTTTAGGTCAACCTCGCCAACAAGACACATTTATAAATCTTCTAAAGGATATGAAGAACACTTCATTTGGTTCAAACTAAACCCAACCTGGCCGATCCTAGTGGACCCAAATTGTTTGATAAACAGGTCAAGCATAATGTCCTACCCTAAGTCCCTTGCTGTTAAATAAATGGATAGTACAAACCCGAAATATTTCTCTTCTGAGTCATGTGTATGATGCTTTCATTCATTTGATAATGTTTGCTTTCTAGGTTAATGACTGGTATTTTGGTTCTGTTTCTAATTGGCTATTGTTAACTAATCTTCATGGTTTCAAAACAGATGCGTTCTCCTTGGTGTTAGCTGCGGGGCAAACATAGCTGATTTTGTTGCCCGGAAGGCAGTTGAAGCTGGGAAACTCCTTGATCCCATAAAGGTTGTTGCCCAGGTACTCATGTATCCCTTCTTCATAGGAACTGTCCCTACTCATTCAGAAATAAAGCTAGCAAACTCTTATTTCTATGACAAAGCGACATGCATACTTGCCTGGAAGCTCTTTCTACCAGAGGCTGAGTTCAACCTGGATCATCCTGCTGCAAATCCCCTCATGCCGGGAAGGGCCCCGCCGCTGAAATGCATGCTACCAACTCTAGTGGTGGTCGCCGAGCATGATTGGATGAGGGACCGAGCCATCGCTTATTCTGAAGAGCTTCGAAAAGTGAATGTTGATTCCCCTGTGCTTGAGTACAAAGATGCAGTTCATGAGTTTGCTACACTCAACATGCTGCTGAAGACGCCTCAGGCTCAAGCCTGCTGTGAGGATATAGCTATCTGGGTGAAAAAGTATATATCAACTCGCGGACATGAGTTCTCATATTAGATGGTTGAGAGCTTCTTCTGCAACAGCTTGTTAAGTCTGGTACATATCACTTCTCCTTCTCTTCTCCATTTGTTTTATATGTAAAATTCAATAGTTGTGGTAGCATAATCTGTGCTGAGTCTTGAGCATGATATGATGCAATTGAAAACATTAAGATTGAAAACATTAAGATTGCAGTAAAAGCAAAACTTAAGTACATCAAAGCCTCTCCTAAAAGAATAATGCAAAACTATATTGTGAGGGACATTCTCCCAGTCCAGTTGACATCCTCAAAAAAGCAAAAAATGCTACGAAGTTAGCCCCTTTGTTGGCAGATTTGTACATGTATATGTTCATTTCGTCCCTTTATTTGTGTTTTGTAGTTGTAATCGGTAGAATTTTGAATGTTACTTCATACAGTCGAACAACTTAAAGACATTTTCCTTTCTCTGGTCGAATGGAAATACATTTTTTGTAATATTCATCGGCATGTCGGTTCGGGCGGTGAATTATGAAAGTTTCTAAGAGCTACATTATTCTTTTTTCGCCTCGAGAATACTTGAAAGCAATAGACATGCATTTTGTGTTATGCTATTCATTGAATACATCGATCGGGGACCAGCTTTTTGTGCTATTTGACCCCATTGTTCTTTGATCATCCCTTAGTCATCATTTTACTAATTTTCTTTTATTAACAAGCATGCAAGAGTGAGCTATACAACAAGATGTCTCATTAGTTATATATAGTCCATTTTTATTTTATTTTTAAGAAAAAATTATAATTTAGTTTTTTAATTTTTATAAATATATCTAAATATATTTATTTTATGTCCAAATTTATTCATTTTGGGTCTAAATTAACTCAAAATTTTAAATCCTAAATTAAATTCTGGATGCCACAATTCTCCCCACCTTTAGAAATTTTATTCTCGAAATTTACATAAATAATTTTACGAATTTCATTATACATTCGAACTGATTTGTAAGAAGGTGGAAAAGTTGAGATTTATTTGATTTTTATTTTTTTTAAAAAAAATTTATAATTTAGTCTCTCAATTTTCATATTTTTATAAATAGATTTAAAAATATTTATTTTAGGTCTAAATGCATTTATTTTGGGTCCAAATTAACTTGAAATTTTAAATTTTAAATTAAATTCTGGATGTCATAATTCTCTCCACCTTTAAAAATTTTGTCCTCGAATTTTACATAAATAATTTCACGAATTTCATTATACATTTGAACTAATTTATAAGTAGGTGGAAAAGTTGAGATTAAAATGCAATTATAGTTGTTTTTGTGAGTTTTTAAATTTAAAAAAATACATATTAAATTTTTTTTTTCTATTTAACTCGTAATTTTATATATAGTATAGATATAGGGGAACGACTAATTATTCTAAAAGAAGGGTGTTAGTGTAGTTTCAAAAAAAAAAAAAAAAAGGGTGTTGGCCAGCTCAAAGTAAGCCTGTAGTAGAGTTTATTGTTCTTAGTTCTTACCTTTTCATTTTATCGAAAATATATCTATTATTATTATTAATATATAAGTTAAATAGTAGAAATTTTTTTTTTTTTTTTGGCAAGAATCAATCAGAGTCATTCAGTTTTAGACAAGGATGAATTAAAGCCGTTGAACTTTACATTCACACGTAGCGTCATATAAATTATCATCGTCATTATTTTTATAAAAATTATAATTTATTTCCCAAAAAAATTTAGTCTTGATTTTAAATCCAAAAAAAATAAATTTTATGCTCCAATTATAACAAAAATTATAATTTAGGAGATATTTAATTCAATACTATCTTAATATCATATTATGTTATTTAGATAAAATTTAATGATATATACAAATAATTTTTTATTAGATTATAAAATTATTAGTTAAAAGATGACATCTAAATTACATAATATAACACCAAAATAATAATGAACTAAACGCTCCCTTAGTTTCTTGATTTTCCTTTGTTTTGGTTTTAAGTCCTGTAATTACAATTTGGCTTTTGATCTTTTTTAGACTTTATCTTAAGTCCTAATTTTTTTTAACAGAATTGTAATTTAGTTCCCAAATTTTTTTTATTAGTTTTAGTCTTAAGTCTTATGAAATTACAATTTGGCCCCTAATTTCTTGTAGACTTCGTTTCCGGTCATAATTCCTTGTAGTGCAAAAAAATGCAGTAATTGAAATGAACAAATTCCTATAAAAAGAAAAAAGAAATGAAACAAGTTAGTTGATGTTAGTCAACTTATATTATTTTTATATAATAATATATATAATGTTTGTCCATCAGGCGGATACATATGGTCGATTTGTTTGATTATTAAAAATTAATTTATTTTAATTTTAATTTGACATATCATATCACATATAAAATTTAGGTCCCATTTATCTAGAAATTTAAATTAATCTGATTTAATTTTAACCAGATATATCATATTACACATAAAATTTAATATTAAAAATTAAATTTATTTCACATCCTACTAAAATAATAACTAACATATATCACATCTCTCACATATTCCAACATAATAACTAACTTTATATCGCATCTCTCACATATCTCAACATAATAACTAACTTTATTTCACATCACTCACAACTTTCAATAAAAAAATATCTCTGTCCAAATTTAATTTTAACCTTCTTAAATTTAACCTTACAAATAAATAATATTAAAAATTAATTTTATTTCACATCCTACACACATTACTAAAATAATAACTAACTTATATCACATATATCATATATTTCAACATAATAACTAACTTTATATCACATCTTTCACAAATTTTAATATAATAACTAACTTTATTTCATATTATTCGCAACTTTTAATAAAAAAAATATCTCTATCCAATTTAATTTTGACCTTATTAAATTTAAACTTACAAACAAACAGGCCCACAATAATTTAAAAAATATGTACAATAATTTAACCTTGTTTGGTTGGAGGATGAATTTGGGTAATGAAAGAGAAAATATTTTATTTTATAGAGTTGATGGGAAAGAAATTTATTTTAATATTGAGATGTGTGTAGGATGTGAAATAAAGTTGATTTTAAGGTTGAAATTTGTGTTGGATGTGAAATAAAGTTGATTTTTAAGGTTAGAATTTGTGTTGGATGTGAAATAAAATTGTTAAAATTTGTGATAAATTTAAAATATAAATAAAATATTCATGTGCCTTTTTTTGGATGGTTACCAAACAAGACAGTAATCTTCTTCTTTTTTTTTTCTTCTTATAATCTTTCAGAGCTATTTTCTTTTTCTTATCTATAACTCATTTAAGCTCACGTTTGTTTGGAAGTTAAAATTAAATCTGATTTAATTTTAACCTAGCATATCATATCACACATAAAATTTAATATTAAAAATTAATTTTATTTTACATCCTATATATATATTACTAAAATAATAACTTATATCATATATCTCATATATCCAAACATAATAACTAACTTTATTCCTCATATATCTCAATACGGTAATACAGTGCGTCACGTCTAGGAAACGCATTAACTTTAGCGCAATTTTTTAAAGGATTCATGTCATGATTAATTTGACAAGTTTTACATTGGCTGTCGACTGCCTAATACAACCCTCCGCGTTTCTCATCCGGGACTTGGGACCCGACAACGGCGCGTTCCCTAATATATTCTAATATAATAACTAATTTTATTTTACGTCATTTACAACTTTCAATAAAAAAAAACTCTTAAATTTATTTTTAAATTTTATATTTATATTTAATTTCATGTTTGTGTAATTTCCAAAAACTTAAATTTTCGTTGAATTAGAATTAAAATATAAATTCCTTTATAAAATTTAGGATAAATTAATAAAAAAATCTAAAAATCAATGATAAAATAAAATTAAAGCATTTACATACATGCTAAAAAAAATTTTGAATAGCACTTATATATTATGGTACAATTTACATTTTTTAAAAAGAATAAACTATATTGGTAATATGTAAAATTTCTTGCAACATGTAAGTAAATCTCTCGTAAAAGTATTACTTCTTGGATATAATATTTTCTTCAAAATCTTCAAAATGATGTTAAGAAATTTGAAATTTTTGTCGTGGATGACTTTGCGAATGAATTAGCCTTTTGACAAATTTTCTATAAGAGAGAGGGAGAGAGAGAAAAAGAGAGCCCGAGGGCGACGTACAAAAAGGTTAGTAGAATATTTTTTTATTATTAGAAAGATAGGACAGAATATTTATTCTCAATTTATGATATTTATATATATATACACGTGTGATTGGCCCAGTTGTGATTGACTTAGGCTGCGTTTGGTAAAACTTTTTAATAATTTTTTTTTGTATAATTAAAAATTATGTTTTGTAAAATAATTTTTAAACCGTTTTAAACTTTTTAAAAACAAAAAAATAGTTGTACCGAAAAGCTGAAAAAAATAGCTTTTTAAAACAGTGATTTTGCTCTAATTATTTATTGACAGAAATACCCTGAATATTATTTTAAATTATAAAATCCAAAACTGGCCTAAAGCTTGGCAAAAAAAATCTAAAAAAATTATTATTGATGTATACAAATTTTCATATTTTTTACATATACTATATAGTTAGTTGATTTATTTTTTTTGTAAATAAAAATAATAGAATAAAATTTAACTCATAGCAAATATAATTAAAATATATAAAATAATTTTTTATTATTTAAAAATTTTACAACTAAAATGCAAATAAATTATAAAATAATATAATATATATATATTGTAAAATTAAAGACATATAAATTTAATTATTTAATAGAATAGGTTAATTATTATAGATTTATAGAATATATATATATATATAATAAAAAGTATTTAAATTAAATATCTAATTTAGTCAAAATAAAATATTTTAAACAGCGCAGCAGATTTAACCAAATAGTTCTACTTTTGATGACAGCTTTTAATAACAATTTCCAAACATATAAAACAGTTTTATCTAACAGTACTTTTTTATACAGCTATACAGTACAAGAATTTTTCATATAATACAGTAATGCCAAACAAAACCTTAGCTCAATCATCGATAGCATAAGAAGGGCAACAGGGAAGAAAAGAAAAAAATTTCAAGAAATTGATTTGGTGAAAAAAATAGATGAAGAGTATTTATAATATTTTAGATCAAGATGAAAAATAATGGACTAAATCTATGTAAAATAATTTATCAACTATCTCGAGAATGTATATTAAATATTGAAAAAATGTGAATTCTTGTGAAATGCCATCTTAATATTTAGAATTCAACAGGTACAATTTTTTTTTTAGCATGTGTATATATATTTATTGTAAGATGAATAATTAAGGAATAATTATTAGAAATTTAATTATTTTGAGGATATATTTTTTTTAAAATTAAATGTAATATTTTGAAAAATAATAAATATATAAATATATAAATATATAAAACTTAATATAATTTATTTTTTATTTTTATGATAAATTTTATGAGATACATATTATTATTAAATATAATAATTATATTTAAATTATTTAGATATTTTAATTAATAATTATATATAATAATCATATAAAATGTATAATACAAATATTTACATATAATATTTTTAAATATATTGAAATTATAATTATATATATATATATATATTTTAAGTCAAGATGAACAATAATGGACTAAATCTATGTAAAATAATTTATCAACTATCTAGAGAATATGCATTAAATGTTGAATAAATGCGGATTTCTTTGTTCTAACAATTTTTACAGCACAAGTTAAAAATTCTATAATAATGCATTTATTTGTAAAAATTGAATTTTTTTTAGATGTCCGTAAAAATCGAAATTAATTAAGTTAATTTTAGTTTAGTTAGATTAATATTGAAACTAAAATTAACTTTAATGTTAATTATATGTATATGCAATAATAAAAAATTAAGATTTCATTTCACAGTCCACAAGTATGCCAAATTCTTAACTAATTTCACTTTGTAATTTAATTTTTTTAATAAAATAAATAATTTATTTTGTTGCTATATAAGATTTTTTTTTTGTTTTTAAAACATTTGTTTTATTTAAGAAAATGAATTAAATTCTGGTCTCGGTGGGGCTAATTTTAGGTCGCCGGCTCTCGGCTCGCCATTTTGTATACCATTCTCTTAATTTCTCTCCCTGAAATCCCTAGCGCTTCATCGCTCGTCGCTCGTTCCCCAACCTAAAAGAAGACGAAAGGGTAAAAAAGCTCAAGAAATGGATGCTTTTCAACGTCAGCAGCAGCAGCAGCAGCAGCAGCAGCAACAGCAGCATGGCAGCGGAGGCTTCTGGTACCCATCCTCATCTCCTCCACCACCGCCGGGGGGCTACCATCCGCCCCCTCCATACCTCGCACAGCGACCTCCTCTCCACCCCCCTCCTCCTTACCCCCATCAGCTGAGTTACGCAAGCCAACCGCCTATAACTCATCCGCAGCACCATCAGCAACAGCAGTGGTTTCATCCACAGCAGCAGCCTCCGCAGCCGGCTATGGCGATGCCGCCTTCTGCTGGTACGCTTCCGCACCACCCGCTTCCTTACCACGGACAACCCTGCCTCCCGCCTCCGTATCTTCAACCTCAGCACCGCTACCCTCCACAGCCTCCCCAGCTCCATCCCGCGGCTCCGCCTCCTCCTCCGGCTTACCCTTCCTCCAGTCAGGTGTCCCATCTTATTTCTCAAGTATTTTTTTTTCATATGAAGCAATTGTCTCGGATTGTATGACAGTTTAAATGTATCGTTTCGTTGTTGTTTTGCTGTGTTTCAGCATATATTTAAATGCTTTAAGTACTTTTATATGAAGCAATAGTTGAGCAAACTTATTATGTTCAGTTGTAAGCATAACCTTGACACAACCATTTGTCTACATCATGATTCATTTCTTTGAATCTCCTTTATGTGGTTACACAAATACGAATGCACTTGGATGCTTTGAGTTCTCCATGTGTTATGGGTAAATTCTGGAGAATGAATGTTTCAAGCATGAGATTTTATGATAGATTAAGTTGGCTTGCTAGAATTTATTTTTGGTTCCTTATGTCATACATAGATTACATAGCAGTAATGACTATAATTTTCCATGTCCATGTTCATAGCTGGCTTTTTTCCCCGAGGCTCTTATCGTTGGGATGTTTAGTATTTGTATTATTTCAATCAAAATTTTTGAATGATTACTTTTTAGATGGATGGTTTATCTTATTCTTTTTATGCTTCTAATTTCATTATACTTTTTGTAGGCATGGGGAAACTCTGCTTGGTCACAGCATCAAGGATTGGATTATCCAGGTTAGTCACTTCTATTATTTAATAGGATTATCTATGTTTTGATAGATAATTCTTCATTTACACTTTCAGTTTAAAGATTTCTCCATAATTGCACTTGAATTTGATAATCGGAGCTTGCTTATGTTATTTATGGAAATTCAAGCAAACAAAAGTCATGTAATGCATTCACAAAATGTTGATTGCTTCTAAATCTGGAGGTGGTATGAAGCTGTAATTTTAGGTAAAAATATGGACATATAGATTGGCATTACTTTGTTTGAGTTGGTTCTTACTAATGGAAAAACATTTTGACAAGTTGTTTGAGTAAAAACAAAGTCAGATACAACAACAGCAATAACACCCACCAAGCTTTTATCCCATTTGGTGGGGTTAGTTATATGAATCTTTTGTTTTTATTGTACTTTATTAAATAAGTACTCCTCATTTAGTTCTAAGTTCTTAAGGTTATTTCTTACAGTTTCTTATCATATTTTTTTTGATATATTTCTCTTTTTATATAGCAAGATCTGCAGTTGGTTTACAACATATATGTCTAAGTTATCTATGTCGACTCTCTCTGAATATGTTCTCAATTAAAGCTATTTGCCTACTCCAACCTTTTTATGGATGTACTCATTTCTTGTTTTATCCTTTCGTGTATACTCATTCATTCATCTTAGCATATTCATTTTTATTATACTTATTTTGTTTATATATTTTTATTTTGTAAGTTAGCATTCAATACTATAAAGCATTGTTGGTCTTGGCATTATTGGCCTTGCTACCATTTTATAAAATTTATATTTAAGTCCAAGCTGAATTTTTTTATCACGCTAAACACCAAATATATTTCTCCATTTAATTCATCTTACTTAAATTATGCTAATAATGTCATTATTTATTTTACTGTCATTTGTATGATTGATTCAAAGTATTTAAATCGCTCTCTCTTTTTGATAACTTGATCACTAATTGTTATCTCTCCAATCCAAGTGCTTTTATCTCTACTAAATTTGCACTTATCCATCTATGTTAAATATCCTCTCTTAAATAATAATTTTTTATCTTCATTTTTAATATTTTTTTACTTGCAGTAAGTTTTTAGTTGTCCTATCTCTCATCTTAGCAAGCCTGTATTTATGTCTTTCTCCTTTTTTGGTATCCAACTTCTTATATAAGTACTCAAAAATTATATTCTTTGCATTTCAAACTGCTTTCTAGGACTCTCGTCAGGCCACAATGTATTTCTCCTCCCAGTTGTCCATATTCTTGCATTTAAACCATTTTTTAACAAATCTTCTTCTCTTTGATCTTTTTTGTACATCTAAAAAACAAAAGCTAGATGCTTGACATTTTTTTTGGTTTTAAATAATCTAGTCATTAATAATTGGGAGCTCCTTTGTTTTGGACAATTCAAAATAGTGTCCTTATATGTAATATCATGCAAAAATGTGCATATTTAGATGCATAAGCATGAAAATATGCATTCAGCACTCTTTAGTGAAATGTATCATACATTTGCATATATTGCAAGACGAAAGGCTGAACCATCCTTTTTAGAAAATAAAGACCTTTTTGTTTCAGTCTATTCTAATTATCATGGAATGCAAATTCAGGATCAAGTCTGTTTATTATGATATGTAATAAATACTGTCTCAAGATTATTGACCATTTAATTAGAGGCCAAAAATAGAGAAAATTTGTATGAAGCAACTCCTGTTGTAAGGTTTATTTTTTAGGGGTATTTTAGGCCTTTTTTTATAAAAAAATGCTGTAGTGTTGTACAATTCATGTCTAAGTATTCATTTGATCTTAGTACTTCTATTGAATACCATTTTTGAATGACTAATTTTTCTACATAAACTATTGATAGGGCCTAGTGCATGTGCTAGTTTTATGTTATAGATGATGGTTGCCTCTATTTTAAAAGTTTCTGAATTTGGTTTTCTTCTATTTTTTATGGTATAGATCAAGTTGAACAATTGAATGCAAAAAATATGGTTTTTGAGATACTAAAGGAGAAAGATAAATATACAAAAACGTTTACAATAGAGTCAATTCTTGTATAGTTTCTTCTCAAAAGCCACATGCCGAGATAGACACCTATGTTTGTCTTTTTCGCTGGCTCTACTCATGTTTTTAGGTCCAATTCTTCATCTGGCATCGTGTTGCTATTTGTTGCTCTCAATCTGTTGTCCCATGACATCTCTAGTTCTGTTGATTCAGTAGCTTGACACTATTACAGTGTCATGTGATGTTCTTGCAAAGTTGCACATTTCATCAAATACAAAAGATAAAAATGGGATTCTGGTCAAAGCACTTGTAATTGCTTGTTTTCTTTCTTATATATTGGTTCAATTGTATATATGCATTTTTAATTGGTTTTGCTGTCTTTTATATGCTGTTGATAATTGTCCTCTCATTTTCCTTTTATTGAAGTAATGACAGATAGAAACATGCACTATACTAATGAGGAAGATTGGGCTGCAAAAGCGAGAGCATGGGTTGCTACTAATTCAACAATGGAAACTCACCATACACCTTCGCAACTTATACCATTCGGGAGAATGGACGAGCATGAACATGCCTATCCAAAATCTGTTCATCCTCTTATTGATAACCAACAGCAATCACTTCCACATTCAAGTACCCAGCTGTATTAGTTTGCATGATGGATCTTTTGGAAACGGTATATAGTTTCAATTGACCTTTAATTATTAGTGTTCTTTTCTCATAATGGTCAGATGGACGGACATTATACAATAGAGAAGATGCTCCGGTCATGGAAACTAGTCAATCTCCACAAAAAAGCTATTGGCCAAGATCATCCACATATGAGCAGGAGGTACCTTATAGTTATTCTTCTTCACAAGGTAATAATTCGCTTAGAATTTAAATCAAATTGTGGAAAGCATTAAAACCTTCTGGAGGTCCTTGGCTTTTGGCTTATCCACAAAAAATGTTTTTTTTGCTTTGTTTGGTTATTTGCTTAGTTATTTATTGTGAGAATAAGACAATGATGCTGGCACCAGGGATCATACTGTCCTTACATGGGGGAAGGCCTGTCTTGTAGCTATGCATATGAAATGTCATTAGGCCTCAACGCATATATTGCTATAAAACAGCCATAAACATGATAAAATCTAAACTACATTTCGCATACAGACATTTCATCATACACAAGGGTAAACATACCATGTAGAAGCCTTCCTTAAGATTTTTTTTTTTTTGCAGAAGCCATCCTCAAGAGTTGAATGCTGGAAAAAGTGAAATTTCAGCAAGATACTTTACCCTGCCCAAGTTGACTTTAACTTAAGATTTACTTTACATGTTACATCGTAGACAAACTCAAGCATTTAATTAGTCTGATGATAACTTTGGTCTAAAGTCAACTATACCTTACTAGGACTTAGACTTCTTGGTGGAGTTGTGGTAGCTTAGTAAGGGCATAAAATCCTATTATTAGGTTTGAAGCCATTAATGGCATATTTGTGGGCATAAATGCCTGCCTTCAGTAAGTTTGTAACAATGTATCTAGGATATTGAAGCTTTCGTTAAGTGTTTGAAATCACTAGTGATAATTGTGCAGGAGAATAGTTGAGTTGTGACAACTATAGTTAGGACATGAAAACCTGTTATTAGGGGATTGGAAACCACTAAGGACATATTCATTAACTTAAGAACCTATCACTGGAGATCATGACAATATATCAAGGGCATGAAATCTATTGTAGGAAAGTTTAATTGTGACAGGATATTTGGAGGCACAAGAGCTTATCGTTAGGCTTGAAACCACTACCAATATATTCAGGAGTATAGAAGCCTGCTGCTAGCTATTTGATTAATTGGGTGGTTTGGTTGGCCATTGTGAGGTTGTAGAAGTGGTAGATCTGCTGGGGTTAAAGGGGTCGCCTCATGGTAGGATAGACATCAAGAGGATTAGTGTGACCTACTGTGGACTTGCAGGCTCATTGGTATTTTTGTAATTTGGGTCCATTGTGTATTTTGTGATATGGGCTTAGGACTTTAGTTTGATGGAGCCTTAAATGTTTGAAGTTGGAGGTTTTGGTTTGATTTGGACTTTTTTTTTTGGATTTGAAGTGGGTTTGTTTTTAGTTATATTTGTAGTAGGGGCTCGAGTATGTGTGTGCCTAGGGATTAAATTTAATTTTACAAGTGTTTACCTCAAATACTTGAATTTTTAAGTAGGGAAATGAACTTGTAAATCGATGATAATTTGATAGAACTATGGGAGCTTTCTTGTGAAATGTTCACCCATTACTCTCGATGATCTCATAAATAATCATAGAAGATCCAGGATTAAATCGTTAGTTATTGTAGCTTTCCATCCTACTGCTTTGTTAGCAACTAGATGACCACCTAAGTCACCTTGTGGTGAGTAGGGCATTTATATATTTTATATTTTTAAAAGCTAAAGGCAGTATTTAAATGTTTTAATTTAGTATTTAGATTTACATATATTTTCTATAATTTGTATATAAATGTATTTATATATTTTTGTATTTATATCATATGTATGAGTATTTTTTAAATTTTTGATTAAAATGTAATTGTATTTATATATGTATAAATTTATTTATATTTTTATATTATATTTTCTAGTTTTACTTTATTCCTTTTTACTCCTTTTTTTAAAATATTTTTGTTTTATTGTTATTTTATCTTTATATATTATTATTATCTATTATTTCTTAAATGAAAATTTATTTAATTACTTATGTAGTATTTTTCAATTGGGTTGAAATGGATACGAGACGTGTCCATAACATGCTGACTCGACCTGATTCGTAGCCTCTTTGTTGTTCACCTAGAGGAGATTTTGAGGGGAATGGTAAGGTGTGCTCACGGTGATGAATAAGAAAATGCAGAAGCTTTTTGCAAAAACCTGACACTTCCGAGTACGAAAGAGCAAATTTGGCCTGTTTCAACCAAAGCCATCCTGAGAATTTAGTGTAGGGAAAAGGATATATCGTAGCACTCAAAGCAAATATGAAATAACAAGCAAATTAAATCGTAGTAGTATATCTCCTTATCTCTTCTATTCTTTCAACTGGGCTAAGTAGTTAGATTTTGATGTAGATATTACGACAATAGAATAGTTGGACAAGATTGATTGGATCAAGTTGGGTTAATTGGACTCTGTTGACTTGCTTTCGAGACAAATTTGACACATGTTCACTAAAATGTCCATTACATTGTCACATGCGTTCGTTTTTAGCTTTTAACCTCAATCCAAAAAGCTCTACCAGAGGCGGATGTACTAAAAATCAATTAACGGTTGATGCCTCTGATTTTTGCCTAAACTTTTATTGTTTAGTTTGTTAAAAATGTCATTTTTGTAATTTATTTTTATTTTTAGTAATTATGATGGTTTATAAAATAATTCTGATTCAGGTCATGCTTTGGGCTATCAATTTGCTTGATTCTGGCTATTTGTTGGTCGAATTCATGTATTTTTACTTTGGGTTGATTTTTTGGGTTTTTTTAATAACTATCGACAATTATAACAATATTTTTTTGAATAATTCCAACTTGATTTTCATGTGAACTTTCTCTTCCAAGTTCTGGGTGCTTGTTGTGCCACTTTCTCTTTCGTAGTTAGCAAATCAAAGTAAGGATTGCGCATATTCCATATCAAAATCACTCCTCTTCGATGTTGGCACCTGGTTGAGTTAAGAATCGATGGATTAGGTTTTCTACCATGTGATCGCTACCATTCATCAGAGGATCTAATCGTCCGTCATCGTTGTGACTCCCCTGTTGTTTCTTGTGCGTGAGAGGAAGGGAGGGAGGGAGGAAGAAAGAGAGGAAGATAATAAAGAGAGGGAGAGAGGGTGGTCTCTTTCTTTTCTTATGTCATTATTGCTCGTTAGCAATGGAGAAAGGGGAGGCCAGCCTCCTGTCACCGTTATCTAAGGGAGAGGAGGAGAAAGAGAAAGGGCAAGGACATAGGGAGAGAAGTCCCTTTCTACTCGTTTGTTGTCGCCACTCACCGACGTTGGAGAGGGGGGTGGCCAGCCTCCTATCATCATTTCATATGTGTTGCGTCTTTCCCAAGAGAGGAAAAGAGGGGGGGAGAGAGAGAGATGACCAAGCTAAAGAAAACCCATGTCTATGTGGTAGGAAATGTGCATTTTAGGGTGCACTTCAGCAACTCTTCATTTAGGTTCAAAAGTGCCACCTTCCTAATTTTATCGCTTCAAATGGCCTCGTTTTAGATTGAGTGTCTCCCATTAAATCATTTCTCTACATTAGAAATAAATTTCGATCAATTCGACGTCTTAACTTGATCAATTTGTGTCAATTTGGCTTAACTAGTTGTTAAGAATCATCAAATTATCATTAACCAAATGGACTTTGGGTTTGAAATTTTTTGAGAGATTTTGAATGGTACTAGCCTCGAAATTTGGATTGCATTTGATAGGTCAGTTAGATGACCAAAATTTTGTTATTCAGATTTCTCGAATTGACTAATACTTCACTGATTTGTATTTATTCGAGCACCAAATTAACCCAAACTTTGTGGTTTGGTTTTCTATAAATTTTCCCCAATATTGGGTGTTTTTGGTGATGCTTTCTTCTATTCTTTTTTAATTTCTCGAAATCAAGGAATTTATATTAGACCAAATTGCAGATTTAGTCAACCCAAATTGTAATCATATCACCAATACTAAACATATTTTTGAAATTTTTAGTGAAGTTTTTGCTATTTCTTGGAAATCCCATAATTTTGGCTTTTGATTAAGGGCTTGAATAATTTGGTCTGGTCATTTTTCGTTGTATTGGACTTCAATTGAGCCTTTTCGATTAAAGACTATCAAATGTCAAAATAAGCGTTGAACATTGAGCATAGTTTATTTTTATTAGTTTATTATTTTAATTGTATTATTAAAGTCTTGCTGTGGACATATTGCGAACTATCTTAAATGTTTTAGGTAGCTCTTGATATTCACTCAATTACTGTTATTTTTATGGAAACTTTGATATCTTTTTGGGGTTTTTTCTGGTTCTTGTGAGACATGTTCCTAGTTCTCCCATGTTTGTTATCATCATTCAATGAGTTGGTTTTTTCACGTGGGGTGTTTCTGTTCAATCTTCAAGTTGCATGTGATTAAATTTGTTTGAATCATGTGAAGCCATATTGGCCATGACCAACCTCATTTGATTCTCAGCCTTGCATTTCTTCTACACATCTTGTATTTTGTTGCCCTCTAAGCTCCAATTCTTATGGGTGGATTTGTTTGTATTTCCTTTTCTTTCTTGTCTCTTTTTGTAATGGTAATAGGATTGCAATGTCCTCACTTCCTGTTGTTAGTCTAGCTTACTCTAAATGCCTACTTTTAATATATATGTATTTAGATCCAATATATTTTTGACTTATTACATTTATGTATTTCTTGATTTTTCCTAAATTCATAAACTTTTTCTGGATTTTCCTGAATATCTTATAGATCATGCATTTCAAGTATGCCTGTGGAAGCATAAATTTTAAAGTCCTTCTCCAAAGAATTTATTGAACTTGTAAATTAATTCAATCATATAAGGAACGACTTTGCATACTTAGAGCTAAATTATGAGTTATTTTTCAATAGAGTATAATGAAAACAAAGAATTTATGTAGTTGTCCCCACCCAGTGGCATAAAGGCTTGCTTGTTGTTGTTGTTGTTACACATTAATACAATAATTTTAGTGATTTTAAAAATTAGGGTTAATAGCAATTAGGCCACTCTAATTTGGGCCTTTGTGCAACTAGATTCCTTTAGTTTATAAACTAATCAAATAGGCCCTCTAGTTTGAAGTAAAGTGCAAATAAGCCCTTTTGTATTAATTAATATATTTAACAGAGGTACTTTCTTTAATTAATATGTCAATTTGGATTTATTTTCATCTAAAATGTTGATTTAGCTTTTAAATTAGTTAAATTAGTTCATTAGTTAGAAAAAATATTCTATATTGAGTCCTTTTATTTACTCATTACCTTAAACTAAAGGACCTACTTGGTTAATTTAGAAATTAGAGGGGTCTCAATACACATAAGCCTAAATTAGAGAGACCTAGTTGTTATTAACCCTAAAAATTAAATATAATACCTCACTGTATGGGGTTTTACTTTTCATAATTATGAAACAAAGATTTTTTTTTTGCAACTTAATAGGCCTTTTTGATGTTTAGGTAATCTCATGAACTCTCATCTGGAAGGAATGTTATGCCCCTGTCCTCTCTGGAGAAGCATTGCACGCACACACTCACTTATGTACATATATTTTTATATTTACGTACATTTATACACAGAGTTATGTTCAACTTATATTCACATATATAAACTCTTTATTGTTTTTTTTTTCTTTTGATAGAAATATAAACTTTATTGTTGATTTCATGGTTAATTTACCATCTTTGTGTTCAGAAATTTCGATGAAAGAATTGTAAAGGGAATGGCCAAAAGTTAACTGACTGATCTGCAAAATTACAATTAAATCCATTTTCAATCGTAAAAAGGAATGATTGATGACTCTAAATAGGAGATATACCCGTTGATGGTGATGTTAAAAGGCTTATTGTCTCTTATGGCCTTCCCTGCTTTCATCTTTGGCAGGCAATGTTATTTGAATCACTCCAAAGATTCAACTGTTTTTACCTGGTTGTGAATCCATTGTTTAACTGAGTTCAATTGGTTGTTTCATGTACTTTTGGCGTTTGATCTAATAAGTAACCATATGAAGGTATGGTATTTTTAAGCCAATAATATTGGGAATATTTTGAAATATAGGGAGAAAATCCTGAAAGATCCATGTTTCTTTGCACAATTATTCTAGTGAAGAGTTATTTGTATGGCTCCCAGAGTCCTGGTAATCTTGTTCAGGAAATTGGATAATGAATATCCATCTTTATGTTTCATTTGATTTCTAATTATAACGTTTATCCTTTTATTTTCAAATTGGCTGAAATTGGACATTTCGTTTGAATTTTGTTTCTTTTTTCATTTTGAAGCGGATTCTTGGTGACTTTAACCTCTATTATCATCGTATATTTTTGGTGGGGACACAGATCAACATCGAATTGGATGGCTAGGATGACGTTATGTATTGAATCAAAATTCAAATTCAAATTAATTAGAACTATTAGAGATTTTCATATTAGCTTTATTTAGATTTGATTTGATTCAAAGTATATCTGGAAGATTTGGATACTCACCACATTTGGAGCTGATTTTATTTTATTGTAATAGAATTAGTTCCATATTTGCTTTTATTTATTTGGTATTTTATTTTCTGTATTTAATATTGTATGTTCAAATATCTACATGGGATCTCTCTATATAAAGAGGTCACCTTGCATTGTAAAAGAATAGCATTTGATGAATGAAACTATATTTGAGTTTTCTCAGAGCCTAGATTCGGGTTAAAGGGTCGATATTCCGGTGAAGGAAAGGGTAGGGTTAGCCTTTGGTGAGAATCCTCAAATTAGCCTAGTTATCCACTTTTCAAAAAAAAAAAAATCTTTGCGCACTCACCTACCTCCAAAGATCGCTCCGCTCATAGTGTCGTGCAGCTCCGCCAGACTCGGTCGACGCTCCTGCGCTCCGAGCACGCCTGGCGGCCGCAACTGCGAGCCTCGCGCCAGCGCGCGCTAAGCCACAGCCGCCGCAGCGCCCGCCGCGTGACGCGCCTGCGCGCCTGCCCCGCGCGGCCGACCACCCCTTCCCGCCCTCCTATTCCTGCGCGCCTGCGCACGCGCGCCTGCGCCCGACCCGCCTGCTGCCAGCCCGCGCGTCCGCCACATCTGAGTCCGCTCGCTGCGCCCGCGCGCTGGCGGCTCGGGCTCAGCGCCGCCCGCCTGCCCGCTCCCACCCTGCGATCGCTCGCGCGGCGCGAACCGTCTGTGCTCCGCGCCCGAGCGCGCCGTTTGCGCTTCGTCCGCGCTTCGCCCGTACTCGATCAGATCAGTTAATCATCGTCAGTGACTCTTCTCCGATTCAAATCGCTGGTAAATTCTTTCCCGAACGCAACTAAGCTGATTATTTGATTTCAACACAAATTATTCGCTTGACTTGGATTATTTATTTGGCTCTAATTATGTGATCCGATATTTCTTTATGTGTCAATTACTGTTGGGTTTAACTGTGAGAGGTCTGTCCTAAATTCCTGAATCTCGGATATGATTTATTGAATTTAATTGACACCCTGATCTAAATTGATAAATTCTTATTTATCATATGATCCAGTTTAATTTTAATTTTAAAATATCTTAATTTACGGATTCAAAAATCTTATTTATCATATAATTTATCTAGAAAATATTTTTCTTTTAATTAAAATAATTTGCTAATCGATTTTGTTGAATATAAATATAAAATATCATTGGCATCTTTTTCCGTCCCGTATCAATTTTGCTTCATCATAATTGATTATGATATAGTGTATTTCCGTCTCACTTCCCGGAAACTGCAAGTATATGGAATTTTTTTGAATTGTATTAAAACTCTATGTTTTTAATTATTAAGTGTTGGGTACTATTATGAGACATTAGACATGTAAAGCAAATATTTCCTTGATTAGTGTTATATTTTGTCTTAAGCAATAAAAAAATCTCTGTATTCAAATTATATAACTATCCTTTTCTTCGGAATAAACAACAACCACCACCACCAAGCCTTAATCCCACTAGGTGGGAACTATCCTTTTCTTCAGAATAATAAAAAAAAAACTTTCCTTTTCTTATAAGGGAGTCTACATGTTGGAAACGTCCTTAACAAATGTCGTCTTCCACTGGAGTATGCAATGTGCTGTCATTTCAAAATATTCTTTCTGGGCGTTCTCATTATATGATGATATTTTGACGTGATTTCAGGTAATGAACTTTTGGATGGAAGGGAGAGTTCACAGGACGGACTTCATTCACAGTTCATAGCACCTTTCCAAAAATCTTCTATGGAACAGTCTCACTTTTTCCCCAGAAGCCTCCCAGATAAATCCTCATTGGATGCTAGCGATGAACCCCTTGATTTCCAGCCTAGATCTACATTTGAACCTGACGAACATCAAAAATATACCTATGGTCACACTGATCCTGTAGCAACTGCAGGATCTGTGGATCAAAATTTGGCTACACCTGTTCATTCCTGGAGTTTATCAGCCGTTTCAGCTGTTACCTTCCCTCAAATTCCTGTTACTCCATCTGCTATACAGGTCTAGGCCCATGTCATGTAATATTCAAGGTTAGATTCTTTTATATGGTAAACAATGTTTTACTTGGAGTTTTAATTTCCTTTTACAGTTTGGCCCTTCATATGCTTCACAATCTTCCCTTCCTATGCATCCGGCTCCTGTTTTTGGGGGAATCCCTCCACCCAACTTACAGCCTCCTATTTCATCTGCTACGACTCCATTTGTTCCAAGCATTGGAACGTCTCTGCATGCCGCAACCTTCCCAGGGGATGCAAATTGCTCTTTGAATATGTCAGAACGGCCAAAGAAGGTAATAATGCTTCTTTTTTACTGATGTACATCATACTTTCCACTCAGTATGCAAATTATATATATTATCTGTAACACAGGCTGCTGTGCCTAATTGGCTCAGAGAAGAAATAATTAAGAAGAAATCTGCTAGTGTAAATTCTGGTTCAGCACAGCCTAGGAGTATCGACATGGAAGATGCTGATAAACCTTTTACAAGAACCAATCAAGCTGACAGCAAGAGCTTAGATTCGAGCAAATCAACTGAGGATGAAGAAGATGATGAGGTTCGAGCACCTGTTGCTGTTTTCATTCATTTTTAATGTTTTCAACGACCAACTTTTAAGTCACTAGCACCTGAATAGCACCCTGATTTAACAAAATACTTTTTTAACTTTATTTTTAATGTTTTCAATCACCAACTTTTAAGCCACTAGCACCTGAATAGCACCCTGATTTAACAAAATATTTTTTACCTTTATTGGCCTTCTCTGACATTTTTTCTTACTGCTTTACTTCAGAAAGCATACATTTTATTTTATTTTTTCCTTTTTTTACGAAACTTAGAGGTTTCTTTTGGAGCATAAAGTTTAAAGTAATTCATATATTTTTGAATATATACATTGTGGTCAGATTGGGATAATTGTTGTTATTTCTTTCCTCGCTGATTATTAGGTTTGAACTTACTGCTGGGAGTACTCCTGATTTTTGTCTCAAGAAATCTAACTCTAAAGTGATAGTATCTTCACCATTTCAATCTTATTCTTGTATGTTACTTATTGATGTAGGATTTACCTGAAACCATAGATCCTCTTAGAGTTGAGCGGTTTGATTATATATCATAAATAAGTTTCCTGTCATATGTCTAGCTTTGTTTATATCAATTTTATGGTTAACTCGATTGGAATCATTAGACCTTCCAGACTTGATTTTCTATGTTAATTTCTTTTTTTGGTTTATCCTTTTTACATTGGAAGCTGCAATTTTGTTTTTTTTGTTGTTGTTTTTTGTTTCGCATTGCCTTTCATAGTTGTACATGAAACACTTAGGAGTTTTTCCTGATTGTTTGAGCGTTGCACTAGCAAATTAAATGCTGCCTGAACATTCTAAGAGTTTTTTATTTTTATTTTTTAACTTATCTTCTGCAGGATGAGGTAGAAGCAACGCGATCAGCAGCAATCAACCAGGAAATAAAGCGCGTCTTAACTGAAGTACTTTTGAAGGTTTTAGGCAATGTCCTGTATTTTCTTCCTTGCTTTCTTCTGCCTTAATTGTTGCTCATGATTTCTTGCTGTAATAGGTTACAGATGAGCTGTTTGATGAAATTGCTACCAAAGTTATGAGCGAAGATGAAACAAATGCTGAAGGTGAGAAATCTCATGTCAACTACCTGTATTTTCTGATAATATATTTGGTGTTTTCCTTTTGTGGTATTTTAGTTATATTTTGGTGCTGCAGTTGAGAGTATAAGTGCTGGTAATCATAAGGTGACTCCACCAGCTATTCTAACTCCAAAGGCATCAGCTAAAATCCTTCTTCCACTGACAACAGAAAGTAGCAAAGCTGATGCTTCAATTCAGAACTCCAGTCCTAGATCTCCTGGAGGAAACATATTAGGTCTTGCAAATTATAACTCTGATTCGGATGGTGATGGTGATGATGATGATCCAAGTCGAGGATCTACTGTTCTTTCCTCGAGTAAGCAGGGCATTCTTTCTCATCATGAGGAAGGAACAACTAAATCTTCTGAAATTGCCATGAAGGATACAATTATGTCCAAGACAATGAATGCCGATGCTAATTGTGGCATGGAGGAAATCTCTCTTCCAGAATCCATTGAAAGGAAAAGGGATGAGAAGTCTAATGAAAAGCCGTCAGGAGTTTCTGAAACACTTGAGAAGAAAATTGTTGATAATAGTAAAACAGGTGGAGGGTTTCGACGAGATAGTTCAGAGGGTTTTCAACCAAGCGATGCCGCTAGTGTTCAGGGTAAGAGGAGGCATGAATCTGCGAGTGGAGAGAGGACTGTCACAGAGGAACGTCTAACTACCAAGGGCCAAATTTTATCTGATGCTAATCAAAAGCCTATCAAAAGAAAAGATGATGGAGACTTGGATAAAGAGAGAAAAACTGACTTGCACAGGAATGATGACAATAGTGATAATTATGAGGGAGACAAACCTAAGGAAAAGGTTGAAAAAAGGGATAAGTTGAATGATCTGGCCAGTGGCAAACATGTTAAACTGGTGACAAATGAGTGGGAATCACATGCCAAAATTAGTTCCAAGGATGATGCTAGTCACAGTGGTAGAAAGGAGATTTTGAAAGATAAAGGAGAAAAGTCTAAGGATTCTGAAAGGAAAAGTGAGCACAAAAGAGAGAAAGGAGATTCTAAAAGAGATGGGAGGGAAGATCAATCAACCCGAGTTGGAAGAGAATCATTCAAACACAATGGTAGGTCTAAATCTCCTAATAGAGGTCGAAATGCGAAGGATAGCACTACCAGTGATGAATCCTCTGGTAATTCACTGAAAAGGTGTGCTTCTAATACTTTGATTTCATTTCTAATTATTTATTTCTTGCCTTTAGCTTGTTAAATTTTTTATGTAATTTAGGAAGATGCAATCATGCAGAAATAGCTTGTCACCGTCACCTACAAGGTCTAGGAAAAGGTATGGTACTCCTTGTATCTGGTTTTACCTCATTAGCTAGACAGTTTTTATGTTTCTTTGCGCTTACCCCATTCAGCACATTGACAATGTCAAGTTTGTTGTTCAGTGATTGGCAAGAGCGTCTTGTTTCATATCTTTTTCTTTACCATATAATTGGTTGTTCAATTGTGTGACTCTCTTCTTAACAACTGCTAGTATTCTCTCTTCTTTTCCTGTATGTTTGATATCCAGTTTTGTTCCATCTGCCAATAACGTTCCTTATGCATGTAAGTATATTTTTCCTTTAACTTTACCTCCATTCCAATCCCTTCTCCAATTTTCTTTTTTCTATACATATTTCGTTGCAAGCCCAGGCAATAAAATCAATTTTGAAAGTGCAAATAAGAAAAATTGTAGGCCAAAGATAACTTCTAAAGAACCTTAAGAAGTTCTTTGGAGAATAAATCTGAAAAAATTCTAATGTAGGTACAGCTTGTACGTAAAATATTCATTTTCCTATTGCTATTGAGAATGTTACCCGTTGATTTATATGCCATTTTGTTGGGATAAAACATGTAGGTTTAATTCTAATTTTTCTGGTTCTAATTCTTTCTTGTTGATGCGTATTGCTTTTAGTTCTAATCCTTACCCAAAATGTTTGTAACCCGTAACCAATTGACTCCTAGCATCCTGTTTTTTCTTCTTTGTCTTTTTTGAAATAATGTTATTCACCTGCCTACTCTTTTTGTTGTGCATGACCATACCACCTCTATAATCTCCTTTTGAGAGGATGTTAAGCTTTACGGTTTCTAATCTTAGCACACCAATCTCAACATTTTTTTTGTAATACTATGCTTTGTTTTTAATAATTTCTTTATTTCCCAGTGCTTTATATAAGGAGGCTAGTATTTTCTTGTCTTATGATATTTTCCTCTTGAGTTCTGAATATTTATTTAAACTCATAATACTCAAGAGTTATATATATATATGGAATGTTCATTAATGTTGATAATCTGCAACTTCATTATAATATCAACATAGTATTACTTGCCAAGCTTGAAGACAAGGAGAATTTGTCTTTTACCCTTGAAGTTTAATCTTATGTTACCTCTAAATCTTTTTTTTGGCTTCAGTCCTAAGCTTTGGTAAGCTGTTATTATGAAATGTTGAAATGCTTAGCCATGTTTCCATTCTTAACCACACAAAAAGATTCTATCATTGTTTTTTTTTTTTACAATTAATGTGCTTGCTATCCATTTCTATTCATTGACCAAAAACAATGTTTGATACACTATGTTGTTGACTTAGTTTACAATGAAATCAATTTTCGATTTGATTTGTTCAGTTCTCTGGCTTCAATATGGTAAAAGGTTAGATTTGTGATCAAGATTTTGATACAGAAACATTTATTTTTAAACTTCCCAATTTTGGTGCTAAGTACTGTTATAGTGAATATTATAACATGATTTATTATTTATGAAATGACTTGATTGTGGATAAAATCATATTTTCTACGTTTAACCATTTGGGTTCACAACTTCTAATCCATGTCGTGTGAATCAGTGTTATTGGAACTATTTCATGAGATGAGTTCTAGATTGTAATGATAAGTGTATTGCTGGTAGGGCTGGTAATTATGTTTGAAACTCAACTCATTGGAATTATTGTCCAATAAAATTAATCTGATTTACCTTTTTGAGTTGAAGTAGATTTGCATGAGATTAATTTGATTCAACCAGAAATCAACTCTTTTTCTCTCTGTCCATATACATTATATAGTTATAGTTACATTTGTTTGATTTATATATGAGGTTTATAGCGTTAGTATGTGGGTCATAAAATAGATGGTTTTTGTGGTAGAGATTAGAATACATATACTGACATTTATATATTTATTTTGTGCTTACACACTACATGTGCAATTATGTACACAAATATTTAGTTCAAGATGCGGATTTGGTAGCTCAACTCAGTTGACCTTGAAAATAGATTTTAATTTGATTTACAATTGATTGACTTGACCAAACTCAACTGACAAATCAATTTTTAGCTGAAGCTAAATCGCTCTAACTCTACTCAATGCTGTTGCTTGTGATTTATCGGTGATGATTAGAACTAGTAAGCATATAGTTTTTGCTATATTGCGGGTAAGATTGTGTGCATGAACTGTTCTTTATGTTATTGAAGAACATGAGGTTCATAGTGGAAACATCTTAGCTATTTTTTGACAGGACTATTGTTCATTTAAAAGTGCAAATAGGTCTTACACCTTCCCACGCTTGTTCTTTTTTCTGTGTATGGCCTCAACCTATTTCTAACACTAGTGTTCTGTTTATAACCTCATCTCGAACATATTGATGTTGAATGCCCTCCCTCTAATTCATGCACACACACTCTGTTGCACCTCATCCCAAACCCATCCTTGGGTGGGGTTCTTTTTCTATCCCTTAAAACATTCAGCCAGGGCACCCCTCTCTCTATTTTCCTCCTTCTGTCCTGTTTCTCTTCCCTTATAAACAGGGAATGCGAAGCGCATGTAGGAAACAGGGTAGATGAGTCTGATTTGTAAATTGGCAGGTCAACTGACTAAAGAGCTACCGTAATAAAAAGTAATGGCCCTTTCTAATCAAATGGTTGGTTTGGGATTTAATTGCTGTTTACATAAATGTATGTAAAACAAGACAACTTTTCCATGGCTGTTCTGTATTTGTGAGATTTATTGCATCCAAAAGTTCTTTACCAGAGTACTGTATTTTCTATTTCTATAGTTGGCTGTTTTATTGAAGTTTGACCAGAGCCAAATGATTCTTTTTGATTTGTGCCTTCAAATTTTCTGTCCATTTTCTTTGACCAGAGAGATTGTTGGTCTGCATCAATGAAAATGGTGACTTGCACTTTATCATCTATTCATCCTTTTCTTTTTTATAATATAGCACTTCCATCATTATTTATCAGAAGAAAGTAGAATTTGTAGCATGCAGGTAGGTTCTGATCAGGCACTGCAACTCAGGAACAAAACTCTATGCTTGCATTTTACTTACTGCTACAGTATGATGTTTTTTATTTCTAGACGAATGTCGCGGTCTCCCCATAGCAAGCATTCTCACCGCAGGCATTCTCCCTATTTCTCTACTGACAGAAGGTAAGAGTCCATGCACTCCCTATCCTTGTATTTAGTTTAGACATCGTAAAAAGTAACACGGCACAGGTGATTGTTAAAGGGCCTTTCCTGTTTGGCTATTTTGTTTCTCTGTCTAACTCTTTTTCTGCTAACTAGATTAATGCCGAGTCTTTTTCTTTCTGTAGGAGGCGAAGTTCGAGATCCATTTCCCCTGTTCAGAGAAGACGACCTTCATCCAAGCGCAATTCTTAAAGAAAGTTGATTACTTTGAGAGAAGTGAAATTTATATTTCGTGCAGATCAAGTCAGCCGCCACAATCTCTGATCAGAGGTAGGTTTTGGTCAATGCGACCTCAGTTCCCTGAATACTCATCGATGTAATAATTCAGAGCATCTGCTAGCTTTTCCTTTTGTGCTGGCTTCGAAGTGGGAACTCATTAACGGATTATCCATGGATGTAATATTCTGTCGATGTAATTGATAAGCCATTTGTTGTTCTTATAAGAAAGATATTCTCGTTTTTTCGTGGGCACACACTTCAGCTTCCATGGTTCTACAGGAGCTGTAATGAAATGTTTGGTTGGGCTATGTGAGATGAATAATCTAAGATGATGAGAAACACAACTTTGTGATCATTTTATCTGAACTTTAATTGCTTGTGCCTTAAGAGGTTACTAGCAGAAAATATGAAAGCAATTAAATAGATTTTTTCTTGATTTCAAATTTTGTTAGCCTCTACTCCAATTTTTTACTCTTTTAACTGGTGCATTGATTGTGATTCAAGCTTTGCCCAATTTTATTTGGAAATTATGTGTCATGCAGGAATATTCAGGCAAAGATTCATAGTAACCCTACTTTCCTGCTCTGTTTCTACAATTGTTGAATGCCTGTCTCGCAGTTATGGCTTTCTCACCAGAATTTAGCAGCTATAATAATGGTGTTAGACCTTAGCTATAATGCTCTCTCTCTCTCTCTATATATATATATATATATATTATTTGAATATCATTAACAATGATTATTATTTGAATATCATTGTTCTCTATCTCTTTCTCAATAAATTATTGTTTGTTTGATTTAATATTGCTATATTATTTATAAAAGTGTAATGGTTCTTTTTTGATAATCTGAAAGTGTTATAATTGTTGAACTATAGAGCGTCTTTTAGCTTAGCGAGAAGAAGGTTTGCTTCGTATTAGGGGATTTCGGGTTTAAATTTACCTTGGCAGAGAATAAGGGTGATTTGGGGTAAAAGAATATTTTTTTTTTTTTGATTTTTGGACTTTCTTGGATTTAAAGTTTTTATCTTGAAAATTCACTTCTCTGCCATGCAATCAGATATTGATATTTTTCTGCATCTCATTCATATTTCCACTACTGCAATTTGTAATTGTTATATTGAAAAAATATTTGCTTTATGTAAATAATTTTGTAAATATTAATAAAATTTTAAAAAAAGTACTCAAAAAATAATATTTAAATAATACAAAATAATATTAAATTAAATTCTGTTATACGAGGATTTAAAAAAAAAAAAAAACTGAAAAAGTATCCAACAGAACCACCCGCCCACAGCGAACGGCATTAAAATTCTGTATTTAACATCAAAAAGAAAAAAATTTCTTCCGGTGCAAGAGACGACGCGAGCGCGGATCCGCGGCAAAATCTTGGTGGCGGGCAACGGGACTCTCCTCCAGGCTTAGAAGAAGCGTCAGGGGGCGGTGGGGTCGACGCGTCCCCTTGCCTCGGCGCCCTTTTGTGGGAAGGGGGCGGTGCGCCGACCAGTCCCCCTCTGCTCCTCTTCCTCGGGTCATCAGCTCTAGCTCTTTCTCGGTTCTTGTCTCTCTCCTAGTGGGCTTGGCTCCCAATCATGCCTTGGAGCGTGGTAAATGATGGCGATGGCATGCCCAGGATCATCATGACGGAACCCAGCGGTTCCTCGGCCGAGGTATACGATTCCGCTATGCTTACTTGATTAAGCACCATCGCACTTTGGCTCGAATCCCCATTTTTGTAGGAGTGATTGGATGAACAGTGGAGTGTTGATTTAGGGTATCCGCATTGGATGTTTGATTCGGGGATGAGCGGGATTATGTCTGTTGGGCTTTTGATGGAGCAGGGTATGTGATTTTTCTTGCTTCCTTCTTTGTGCAGGTCCTCTTATATGGCGGTCAGGTCCTATCGTGGAAAAGTGATCGACGGGAAGAACTGCTTTTTATGAGTACCAAGGTAATTGATAAATTAATTGATATGTTGAACAAGGTTGGTTTCCATCGCTTCCTGTTTTTGATGACTGAGTGAATTGGGCTATATGTACTTGTCTGAGATTTGTTAATTTTGTGCCAGTAGTTTAATCCATTACTGGGCATTTCAAAGAATTGGCAGCACTAATATCAACAGCAAAATTATAGATAATCTGACAGATTCTTGTTCTTATCTCTTCCTCAAGTAACATTTTTAACTATAGTCTGCCAAAACAGCATAATTTTCCTGCAAATTTACTACAGATATGATTTATTGCCTTGTACATGGACAATCTTAAGCATTTCTCAATTACCATCAGAGATTTATAGTATAGTCCATTGATTCTTCATATGAATCTACATGTAGCGTCACATGGGGTGGAATTTGTTAGATTGTTCATTGGAACTTTATGATTGTAATTGACATTCCGTCCCTCATCCACTCCCACCCCACCCAAATTGACATTCTGGGATGCAATTGAAGATTTTTGGGTTACATATATAGATTCTAGTACTTTGCAGGTCCCATTATTGCAATGATTCTATGCAGAATAATGGTGGAATACCAAAATCTCAATTTTAAGTTCTTGAATTTTAATGAACTGTTTGCAAGTTCTCTGTATTACCTACTTTTTTTCCATTTGAACTTGTAGGCTAGCTGATGGGAAGGCTAAAATTTATCTCAAAATAGACCGGATGTTTTTTAACTTTAGCTATCTTATTATGTTTGGATTGTTGATAGTGTCCATGATTCTAAGCTTTTCATATGAAAGTGTTCACAAATATTGACAATAACAACAACAACTAATATGCCTTTATCCCACTAGGTGGTTTTGATTGCATGAATCATGTCGCTATTGCACTCTATCAAATAACACCTCTGTATTTAATTTTAAGTAAGCAAGGTCATTCATTATAGTTTCTTGCCATTACCTTTTTGGTCTTCCTGTTCGGTTTTTTATATGGCCAAGATCCAATAATTCAACTCCCCTTACTGGAGCTTCTATTGGCTTGCAATATATATGTTAAAATCATAGAATTTGACTCTCTTTAAATTCATCCTTACTTGAGATTATTTTAACCTTACGAATGTATTAATTTCTTATATTATCCTTTCGTGTATAGACACTAATCCATGTTAGCATTCTTATTTTTGCGACAATTATGTTATTCGTATATTTTGTTTTGTAGTCCAGCACTTCACCCTATATAATATCGCTATTCAATCAAATTTACCTTTAAGTTTGTATGAAAATTTTCTATCACATAACACATCAGATACATTCTTCCACTTGGATTTTGCTAATAACATGATCATCTATTTCTTTAACATTTTGTATGATTGATCTGAAGTACCTAAATTGCTCGATCTACTTGATAACTTGACGCAAGTTGTCATATTCCCAATACTATCTTAATTATATTTATATTTCATATATTTAGTTTTAGATCTAATAAAGCGAATATCTTTCTTTAAAGTATTTTTCTAGAACTCGAGTTTTGTCTTAGCTCTATCTCTAGGTTTATCAATAAAAAGAATATCATTTGCGAAAAATATACTATAAGATATATTTTCTTAAATGTATCCAATCATGACCCCCATAATTAATTTAAAAATATATGGACTTAAATTTGTGCTTGGATATAATCTAACTATAATAGGAAAATTCTTAGTCAAGCTCCATTGTGTTTGAATACACATAAGCCCCCTTATACTTGTCTTTATAATTTGAATGCGAGTAGTGTAAATTTTTTTTTCTCCAAAACTATCCTAGGTACTTTTCTTAGGATTTTATCATAAGCTTTTTTTAAATCAATAAAGACTAAAATAGATCTTCTCTCTCTAAACTTCTTCATTAAACCAAATAATAAATTCTATAGTAGATTTGTTGGACATAAAACCAAATTGGTTTTATGATACTATAATGTCACGACATTATTTATGCTCGATTATCCTTAAAATGTTAAATTATGGCTCATTAATTTAATTCCTCTGTAGCTAGCACAATACAGTTGTACATCATCTTTGTTTTTGTAAATAAGCACAAATGTACTCTCTTCATTCATTTGGTGTTCTTTTAGTTTTTAAAATTATATTAAATAATCTAATAAGACAAGAAGCTTTATCTTCCATGCAATTTCAAATATTTATTAAAATATCATCCGGCCTTACTATTTTTTTACAGTTTATCTTTTTTAAGGCGTCTAAACCTTTAACTTTACTAATACACCAAATGTAGAAGCAAATTCTATTTTCTTTTTAGATACTTAGTTCACAAAAGTAAGACATAAATCTTCCCATCAATATGGGAATTGAAACTGCCATCATCTTGTTAAGACTCCCAAAGTTAAGAGTCTTATGCTGAATATTTATGCTTTTAATGAAGAACTTAGATTTCATAATTTATTCATCCGATGTCAAGTTTGTAGTTTGCATAGATTAACATGGAATTCTATGGTTGAAATCATATCAAATACAATTTATATAGTTAAAAAACATAGCTAAAATCATATTTGAATATGATTTTTATATCTCAATCTAGAATTTCTGAGCTATTTAAATATGATTTATATAATTGAATAAATGAACTCATAACTTAAATTGTATTTAAATACGATTTGTAAAATACAATTTATTTATTTGCACGACACATCATGATGCTTAAAACATATTTGAATACAATTTAGGTAGCTATAGGTGCATGCACTACTAAAATTGAATTGAAATATGATTTCAGTGCACAGTGCTTTTGAAGCTCAAATTCTATTTGAATACGAGTCAACAATAATGCCACCAGCGGGCCGTTAACCTTGCACACATACCTTGCGCAAGGTATCCTTTATCTTCAGCTAATGCAATTTAGATATAAGGTAATGTGAATGAAGACTTTCACGATGAAACAAAAATAATAACATACATTGAGAATGATTGTACCGTTGTGTGATTGATAAGTAAAAGGTTTGCTATTAAGATAGACCATTTTTCCAACTTGAATCTATTCTTGCAAATACCGCAAATGAAAAGTAGGTTATATTTTCATAGAAAAATCTTGAACATCAATATTTTAGGATATGACTTGTTTAAATAGAAGGCATATTGAAAACCACCAAAGAAAACTGCAATTTGAAAGCTATTTATGTTAACTTTCAGGAAATACCATGAAAGCTATCATGTTTTCTTTATAACCAGTAACTTTAGTTTGGTTAAGAAGACTCCTTGGTTCATTTCAAATAAAGAAAAAATACGTGCTTAGATAATGTGTTGTAATTTACATGGAATATGTATACTGGAGGATAGATAATATTATACCTAACTGAAAAGTGAAAACTAATAATTTAGTCTGAGAAGCAGTATCATGTATTTTTCTTTTGCTAATCAAAATACAAAATAAAACTAATTCAATTATAGCATTATCGATCATTTATCATGGTTTTTATACGTAACACATGCAATTGAGTAAAAAATTAAGTTAGGCAAAGTATGATTCTCGACAAATCAAAACATCAAGTGATCAATGTTTTTCTAGTTCCACAAATTTTGGATATTCCATTCAAGATATCAGACAACAAATTGTTGAATTTTCAACAATTAAATCAAATTTCATAAACTGAACACAGCCTGCAGGATGCCCAGAATGCCCATTTATTTCAATAGGATCATTCAGCTTTAGAATCAATGACCTATAAAAACTTTGATGAGACAATCTTGTACTTCTTTTAGCTTTTGAGAATCCTGCAGAGCAAGAGGACAAGGGAATTACAGATATGTGGTGGGACACCTGGTGCGGTATAGTGCAAGCACTGGGGGGTGGACTTGAATAGAGACTTGAATGGAAGAGAAGAGAGAGGGAGACTAGGGACAATTGTTTCTGTGCAGAATGTAATGTTTGAAATAGTGAGCTATCTATGTTAACTTTTGGAGACACTGTCAATTGAGGCTAGGCAAGTATTGCCACCATGAAAGTGGGATATGGATACATCAATGACAATTTAGCAATTGGTGATAGAGCAGAATGCTAGTGCTCAGAGTTTGCCTAAGTTCTGTTGCCTAGGAGGTCAGGTAATTACGAGATCTGCAAGAATAGCGCGTATATTAGGTTTAAGAGAACAAAGGGGTGATGGGAGGAGACTAGCTGCGTAACTTGAGTAAAATGCAAAGACTTTGAGGGACGTGTAGTGCGACACATGCAATGGGGCTACAAACTTGAATAGAAAAGAAGAAGCAAAGAGAGGAGAGATGGCAGGAGTAAATGTTTAGTATTTATGTGCAGAATACATTGGATGAGATAGTGAGCTCTTTTTATTGTCGCTTGGAGTTACTGTGTTAATTGAGGTTAGGCAGGTGTGTTTGCCAAGAAAGTGGGATACAAACATGTCAATGACTATCTAACAGTGGGTGGTAGAAGTGAGCATGTCAGTGCTCAGGTTAGGGTATAAACTACAGACATTATAACACTTTGGTTAGGGTTTAGGGACAAATGTTCAATAAGAGCTACCTAGTTTTGATTCACGAGCTAGCGACGCTTGGTTGGATGATTTGGGAAGAAAGCGGAAGTGGAAGACGAGTGAGCTACGCATGGTTGCATACTTTGAGAAGAAAGCGGAATCGGAAGTGGACAAATTTTTTTGCTCCTGAACTCATACTTTTATTAAACTATATGTAAGAATATAAAGCTATTATTGGGCTATAACCTAAAAGCTTAAGCTTTTATTTAAGTCAATTGATAACTAGATATTTAACATGGTGTAGAGTTAAGGTTTTGAAGTTCAAACCCTGGTTACCTAAGATATCTTAAGCATAAGGTTAAAAAAAAGTATTATGTTGAACTGAATCTATGTTGCAAAGCAAATTTGCTATACATTTGAGGGTTTGTAAGAATATAAAATTATTTTTGGGTCTACAAGCATAAGCTTTTAAATTAGTTGGTAACTAGAGATTTTTAGTGGAAAATTAAACACAACCAAACCGTCAACTTTCACTTTATGTTATCACTATTTAAGCTAAAAGGTTTCATGCTAATCTTATGATTCTCTGTATTATGTTTGGGTTTAATCATTATAAGCAGATATTTAGGAATTTAATATGTGAATATTTTTGCACTAAAAGTTTTCATGTTTTCTGAGACCAAGGAAATTGGTTTTCTGTATCTTGTGGGACTTTTGTTCAAGTTTGGTCAACTTGGCTTATCTACTTTGTTTATCTTCTCTAGGCATCGTCTTAACTTTAGGATATTGCATATAACCATGAAATTGATGTTAAGAAATAGCATTGGAAAAAAAAATATATATATATATATATATATATGTATATGACTCACTAAGTCAGCTTCTAATAATTTGAAAAAATTGTATTGATAATTTATTTATATACTTATATATAAATATATAGGTACATATAGAATTTTTTTGAAGTGACTTATTTAAAAATAAAGATATATTGGATCCCTGTTTCTCAGAAATTTTTACCTTATGTATTTCTGATTATCTTTTCTTTCATTTATAGGCTGTCGTTAAACCACCAAAGGCAATCAGGGGCGGAATTCCTATCTGCTTTCCTCAAGTACTGTTATCTGTTCTTTGCATACATTTTGGAATCATTTTCCATTCTGAGTATATCTATAGGCTATCTGACTTGTTGGTACTGTAGTTTGGTAATCTGGGATCTCTAGAGCAGCATGGATTCGCAAGGAATAGAATGTGGGCATTAGATAGTTCCCCATCTCCATTGCCTCCTCCAAAGAATCAGTCAACGATTGACCTTATTTTGAAGTCCCAAGAGGAGGACCTAAAGACATGGCCACGCAGGTAATAAATACTTGAAGCTTAGGGCTGGCACCAACTGAATTGAGCTCGGGTAAAATGGAACTTAGATTTGCAGCTTTTTAGCTCAGCTTGAATGCGAACTAGTTCGAGTTTGTGTCAAATTGACTCAAAATGAGCTTGACTCAAAAACAAATTGAGTTTGATATACTCCCTCCATTTTCTGCTGTGAAAGATTAACAACCTGCACGTTGCTATAGTGAAATGGGGTGGCTCCAAGAAGTCGGGGCTGGGGCATAAAGAAGTGGCTAGGTTCATGGAAAGGGAGATATATATCTAATATAAATCAATGAAAATATTATGTGCTTTTAAATAGGAGAGAGAAGGTTTTTTTTATATTAAGAGAAGTTATTTTAGTTTAGGGGCATTTACATTGTTTTATGAAAAACAGTTTTTCAAGTTAATATAAGATCGATTTCGGTCAAAGTGACTTTGAGTCAAACTCAAATGAAGAGAATTTTCTAATCATGAATATTACTTGAAACTAGGCTCAAAATTTCTTGGGTCAATACCAATTTGAGCAAGAGAAATTCAAACTTAATTTATTTTTATTACTCTTATTGAAGTTGTATGAGTTCTCTTTCTTTGGGATGTATTGCTCATGGTACTACCTTCATTTTCTCATTGATTATTTCAGTTTTGAATTACGGCTTCGAGTTATCTTAAATCCTGGCAAGTTGACTTTGATTTCTCGGGTGAGGAATACTGACAGTAAGGCATTTACATTTACCTTTGCAATGCGCAACTACCTCTCCGTCTCAGACATCAGGTGTGTAAAGTTTATTTTTTTTCTTTTCTTACTAAAAGTTAATGATATTATTTTAATTTTTACAGTCATTTTATCCTTTTCCTTGTTGAAGTACTGTTGATGGCTACCAAATCTGTTTAATATTTTGTTTGTCCATTCTGATGTTTGACTTGTGTTCGTCATATGCCTGACCTTTTTATTTTTCTCCTTAATCCCATGTTTGACGGAGTCCTTCCAGTAAACATTAATTTGAAGTTTCATTTTACAGTGAAGTCCGTGTTGAGGGATTGGAGACACTTGACTACTTTGATAATCTTATGCAAAGAGAGAGGTTTACAGAACAAGCAGATGCAATTACTTTCGATGGAGTGGTATTCATTATGGTTCAGAAGCCTTTCTAGTTTGGGCAATTCCAGTTAGTTTGGAATTAAGACTTTATAATTCCCAATCAAAACCATGTGCCGCATGTTTTTTTTAATGCATGCACTGTTGTTTTGTAATGAAAAAGAGCATCATTTATTGCTTGTGTCCAAAATATATGACCATTTCAGTTCATCCACCTTTTTTCCTTCATGACTTGTTATCATTTTTGTGAACTTTGTATTATCATGTAGGTTGTGTAAGTGTTTCTGAAAGCATAGGCTGTGTGAATTTGAAATTGTTCGAAAGTGACATAACCTTTCTATCTTAATCTTTTAGGTCAGTGGTTTATCAAAACATGAGGTTAGAGGTCTCAGGTTTGGGTCATGCTATCTGCCTATAATTTCTAGCATAAGGTTAGAAAAGAAAAAAGAAAAAGATGTCTTTGCACTGAATAAACACAACATAACCAAATGATTTTTTGTTGAGGGCTTTACATGAATATGAAATCATTTCGGTCATAATCTATAAAATCTTAGGTGAGTGGTTACTGAATATTTAGTATGGTAGCAAAGTTAAAAGATCTCAAACTTGAGCTCTAGGTTCTCCCTTTTTTAAAATCCAGCCTCCTAAGATCCGAAGAGTATTGCAAATTAGTCTCAACTTTTTAAAAATCTCGATTTGAGTTCTTGAGATTATAAAAGCGCTATTGTTTTAATCCTTTTAGAATCTTATCTTTTCACTAGTCTTTCTGACAAAAATGGTGAAATTTGATTATTTTTTACTAACTTAAACTGTTTATATATTTTAAAAGTCCATTATCTCTCTCTATCCTCCCACTTTAAGAATTTAACAAAAATCTAAGATTTAATTTCTCAGATCTCTTGTTTTTTTTTCACTAAAAATTTAAAACTAAAAAATATAAATATTAATATTTTAAAATTATACTAAAATGCCAAAATCTTATGAAATGAGAAATTAATAAGTATATCTTAATTGAAACTAAAACTGTAGTATTTTTGCAACCTTTGGGACCCAAATTGAGGTTTTTAAAATATTTGGATTAATTTGCTATAGACTTTCGACTTGAGGAGCCTAGATGCAATTTACTCAAAAGAGAATTTATCCATGCAATAAAGCCAAATGAGTTTGTGTGTCTGAGGAAGTATGAGGATATGAAATCATACCCTATACGCTTAACCTAAGTTGGTTATTTTGATATTTACAAATGCTTTCATGTATTTTTTTTTTGGATAAATGGTTTTTTTTTTTTTTTTTTTGTGGAACTCACAATAACTTGAAATCTTATGTTTTGAATTCATGGTCATTTCATGTTTATAATATTACGTTTTAAGTAGGTGGACAGAGTGTACTTGAGCACACCTGAAAAAATTGCCATTATAGACCATGAGAAAAAGAGAACGCTTGTCCTAAGAAAGGAAGGCCTGCCTGATGCCGGTATGTTCTTTCCTGCTCCAGTTAAGTAAGACTAGATGCTATTGTTCCAAAACTTCAACTTCATTCGCTCTCCTTCCCAGCTCTTTGGAACCCATGGCACAAGAAAGCCAAAGCTCTCCCAGATTTCGGGGACGAAGATTACAAATCCATGCTTTGCTTGGATTCAGCAGCTGTCGAGAACCCAATCACTCTGAAGCCATTAGAAGAATGGATGGGCCACCAGGAACTCTCCACCGTGCCGTCGAGCTACTTCAGCGGACAGCTTGATCCTCTCAAAGTTGTTGCTGGCTGCTGACCTTCCTCTTCTGCACTTCATTTTGTACGGCAGATTTATTGTTGTATAGATTTTAGAGAACATGTTCATAGCTCATTCATCTGGCGATTAGTTTTCCTGGTTGATTTCATTAGACAAAATGATATTGTGAGCTCTCGGAAGGTGATATATATGATATGCGAGCTCTGTTTTGTAGCTTATTGATGGGTTATGACTGCCTCTTTCCTGTACAAAGTTTTGACAGTCTTGCAACACTTTAAAGTTTGGTTTCTCTGAGAATTTGATCAAATTAAACATTTTTTTGTATTTTTTTTATGATTTATATCATTATAGTGCTGTTTTTCTCATACGTGTTTTCAGAAAGGGATCATTACATGCATGCACAAGATGAGACTTTTTTTTTCCTCCAATATTTGTTTTTTTTTTCTGATACAAAAATTTAAAGATGTTAATCCGAAATTGAATAGACCCTAAAGTGAGATCTGCTCTCTTCTCTATTTGGTAATAAGAAAAAAAAGAAAATTTGGTTGAAATTTTTAGTCATTTTTGAAAAATGTGTATGATGTGAAATAAAGTAAGTTGATTATACTAAAAATTGTATAGGATGTGAAATAAAGTTGATTGATTTATTGAGAATTATATTGGATGTGAAATAAAGTGATTATTTAATGTTGAAATTTGTGTGAGATGAGATATAAAATAATTTTTTAAGTTTTTTTTAAAATAAATTTAAGAGGTCATAGTTAATTTTAGTCATGATTTTTAGCTCATTGCCAAACAGGGCCTTAAAGCATATTCATACTCTCTCCCCCTCCCTCCTTGACTAAATGAGCTATTCTTTTATTCGGACGTCTGATTACATTCAAATGGCTAATGGGAGCTCACCACATATGCATTAGCTAGAGAGCGCATACGTTGTGGGCACCCATTAGATGTTCGCAGGGAAGAAGATTTCTGACCAAACAAATTAGTGGAAAAGAGAAGTGATCGATAAGAAAAGGCGAAAAAAATAGTTAAAATTCATTTGTATTTTACTTGTAAATTTGCCCTAATTTTGTTATGACTTTGAAGTCAAATTATTTTAAATATATTTGATTTAATTTGTAATTAATTTGATATTTGATTAATTATAAATATGCAGAATTTTTGAATATATATTAAACTATTTTATGTATATAAGTATATTGTACACAAAATATATTGAAGGGATTTATACATTAAATATATACATAATATGATTAAAAAATTATATATTATATGTATTATAATAAAATGAATATCTAAAATAAGATTAGAAGCAAAGTTTAATTCAAATCAAAAATAGATTTAAAATTTAATAAACTTTAGTCGACTCAAATCAAATTTTAACTCAAATTTAAAAATTTCAAATTTGAGTTGAAAAAAAACTCACCCAAACTGAATTTATTATTAGCCCTACCTGTAAGTGAAGGATTGTTAATAAGAAAAATTTACATAAAAAAATCTTTATTAATAAGATAAAGAAATATTAATCTATTGATAGATGATATTTACTTTTAATTATTTATAATTTTTTTGTTATTTGATTCTCTATGATTAATCTAATCTTAACACATAATTTTAAAAATGAAAACTTTTAATGCATGAGAAGGAAAATCATTTTATGAAAATTTTATTAGCCTCATTCAGAGCAGCTCCTAACATAATAATTATTCATCTTATGAAAAAATTATTACATTCAGACGGAGGATCATTCGGATGCCAATCAAATGCTGCCACGTGTATAATACAGATGAATTCGAGTACACATAGCGATTTCTAATTTGTATCCGGATACAATAATTTCTCCATCTTATTTTAGTAGTAATTGGAATAATAAATAGAATAGGATAATTAATTCTATGAGGATAATATAATTAAAAATAATAATAAATAAATACCACAAAAGTCCTGGTTATAATTTAACCACGAGTACAAATTTAAAAAAATAAAATCAGATATGGAAAAAAGTAGATGTCTATTCGGGGAAGTGAAAAGCCAACCGACACCGCGAGCCCCGAAGAGGCGTAGAACGACATGCATGCGCCGCAATTGCTGACGTCACGGCGCCGCATGACCTAATTTGTTTTTTTAGAGAAATTATATTTTTTAATATTTCATATGCGTAAAGCATTTAAATGCGCAGTGCGGCTCGAATATTTTGTGATATTTTAAATGTGAATTGACAAACAAATGACAAATAATAATAATAATAATAAATTATTAAATATAATATTTAATTTAGATGTGACACAGCAACTATCGCAATCTTGAGATTTTAAGAGAGAAATTAAAAAAAAAGAATAATTACCCACGTGCCATATAAATCTTCATATATTACATCACACACATTTTCTTCACAATTCATAGTGTAAATTTTATAAAAAAAAGTGTATGGTGTAATTTTAAAAAGTTCGTGTGGCATGCAGGTAAATGCCCCAAAAAAAATCGAGCAAAGGGGGTTTTTGATCGAGAACCCCTCAACTCATGACTTTCACCTTCTTAATTCTTGTCTCATCTTTTCGTATATTTTTTATTCGAACTTATATCGTTTGTACAATCATTATTGTATAATATAAATTCTTAAAATCTTGAAAACTTTGTCATCTTCAAAAAAAAAAATTTATAAGTGATACTATTTAAATCAAATATTTATAAGTAATATCTTCTAAGTTCAATATTTACAGACAAAATTACTAATTTTGAATATATATTCATTTGCAGTACCCATATTCTAATTTTTGTTTGAGAGTATTATTATAAATATTAGATTTAGGAGGTGTATGTAGATATTTAACTTAAGAGATTCTATTTATAAAAAAAAAATTAAAAATGATAGATGTAAATTTTCCTAAAATCTTTTTGATATTTTTTATTTAATTTTCACTTAAAAACCTGATGTCTTGATTTTTCTACTTTATTATAATATTTATTAACTATTTATGTTATTTTGATAATTAATCCTAACCGTCCGCTCTAGCTTGCATGCCTCGCGTCACGCAATCCTTCCGGTTTCGTCCTAACATGCAGAATGCCGGGACGCAGGCGTGAAGGCCAACAGGCAACACAATAGGTAAAAGAAAGAGGCCGATTGTATACACATACCTTATTTTCGCCAAGGCGACTGTGGAGGGAGCTGCGGCGACAGCGATGACCGTAGGCAAATTTTTTCGGAGAATAGTGGTAAACATTAGAAGCCATAACAGGTGGCATTCTGCATGTTAGGGCGAAACCGGAAGGATTGCGTGGCACAAGGCATGCAAGCTAGAGCGGCGGTTAGGATTAATTATCAACAAAATGAAAAAAAAAATTAGCAGCTCAAAATCTGATTTTTATATATAGTATAGATTAAAATAGAATCTTTAGGTTACCTAGGTAAGTTTTATCTTCATTATTATACCATTTTTATTTACTTAAAAGCTACACTATATTCAGATTTATTTTAGAATTGGAGCCTAAATCTCTCTTATAAAATGTTTTAGGCTTACATTCTCCATTCTAATGCTCTTTAATAATGATAATAATAATAATAATAATAATAATAATAATAATAATAATAATGACAAGCATAATTTTTATTTTCAATTAGTTATTATTTTTGAATAATAGATAAATTTTATAATTTGCTTTTTGATCACTTCTAAAAACATATTACAACTTAATTAAACCTTGAAAAATGAGAATGCATTCTAACTTTTCTTTGTAATTGGGGGATTTACATTTATCACCACCTAAAATAGCTTTTTTTACTTATTTGTAATTTAATCTGATATTAATTTATTTATTTTATACATTAATGGATGGTATTTTACTATTGGCTTGGCTTTTCATAAAGATCATTTTAAGGGAGAAAATGCATTTGAAATGAAAGGAAAACTTTCAAGGGCTACAAGGCTAGCTTTAAACGAAGTTAATTAAGGCTAAGATTCAAATTATTTTTTTCAATAGAAAAACATTATGATTTGATAACTCATTAGTTGGATTATTAAACTCTTGATAGTGCATAATAACTTGAAAACATGGCTAATTGCGAGCACACTTGAGCAACAAACAGTACAGAATCACTAATTCTATTCGCTCGTACGTCATAGTGACTCGTCACTCCCTTCTTAGGTTATACATTTCGAATAATTTTTTCTTTTGATGTGGGAAGCTTCAAACAATGGTCTCAATTTGGGTTTGGATACTTTAGAATATAAATGTAGATGTATCATAACTTAATTATAGTTAAATAATTATATGTCATGACCCAACCATCCTAATCCGTTATAATAATCCATCTGTACTCGGATTACGACTGATTAGGTCACGACGGATTTACTACGAATTATAACACCTTATAAATAATCAAATCACACAATTATATATAAACTGCACATATATAACATCACTTTAACACACTAAAAGTATCTATCACATATAAGTATTACTAATAACTATGGAGAATATTCACACAAAAATTCTCCTATCAACCAGTTTTCAGAATATTTATATATATATAGTATCACACCATATAAATAATAAAAATATGTACAAAAGAAACATTACTATTTTATCTTAAACAAATTTTGGTGTATCTTTTTACCCGGCTCTTGTGATTGTTTCGTACCTGTTAAAAAGAAATGAGTCATTAGTTGACTTCATAGATAAATCTGATCCAACATGTTTAATAAAATAATCACACATATCATAATTATATTAAAAACATACCAAAAATTTATTTGAATATTTTATCACATTTCGGGCCCTGTTTCTCAGTCAACTATAGTCATACCATCACATTCATGGTGACCCATACTGCCACATAGTCGCCACAGGGTCGTCACCTTAACCAAATAACTCTCTGTGGGTTACCACCGGATGCGGTCACACCCAAATTCATAGGTATCTCATCACAACAGGTGACCCACACATAATCACCTTTGGTGATCGTCATCATCCCAAATAGCTGGAAACTACCACCCGTCACATCAATATCATTATCGAGCTCGAACCGTGGTGGGTATGATTGCGAAGAGAAACAAATGAACTTTTCTTTTACACAATATATGTCAATCTTATTATATGATCATTATATATATTCAAAATTCAATATCAATTGATTACACTTATCATATAACTCAATTGAACTTAAAATCATTTTAATTAATCCATCACAATCAACCACCATATTTAAAAATAGAGTCAAATAGTAAATAAATTGTAACATCCCGGAAAATTTAAATTTAGAATTTCGATTAATTATATTTATTATGAGGAATTAATATTATTCATGAGAAATTAATCATTTAAAATTAAATATATGAAATATTAAATATTTATTTTGTGATTCAAAAATTTAAAATGGCTGAAATTAATATTTAATTTAATTAAATCTGATTATTTAAAATTCAAATCCAATGAATCTAATAACCCATTAAATATCCATAACTACCTCCTTAAATTAAGGATAAGAAAAATTACAGAAATACCCCCAGATTATTATTTAGGGAAAGAAATAGAGATTCTGGCTTAAAACACCGATTCAACTCTTCCCCTCCCATAACCGTCGCCGGCCTAGAG
>KZ451982.1:7537070-7557352 GCA_002786265.1 Apostasia shenzhenica
TTAGGAAAAAGGAGCTTCTATCTTCTAAGGGTTTACTTAGCAATTGGAATATATAGCCAGAAGTGAAGGGGGCGAGGAGGTAGGGGGGTTGCGAGGGGAGTTTTCTACGTGAAATGCGCTTTGGGAAAGGTTAGGTTTTGTGTGTTGGGGGGGAGGGGTAAGGTAGGAGGGAGGAAAGGTGTGGTGCGAATGTGATGCGGGTGGACGAGGGTTTCAAATATAAATGCATAGGGTAGCATCCCATCGAGGTGGGAAAGTTTTGTGGTGTCAAGATGCGAGTTGTGATCATCTGGGAAAGGTTGCCTAGTGGGTTAGATGGATAGTTAATCTTGGGCGGCTGGAATAATGGGATAGCGGTGGGCGGCAACCTTGTCTAGTTTGACGAGGGCGCGATCAGTTGCCTTTAAGATAAGGCACGGGGGAAAGCAGTGTTACGTAGGAACATCGACGCCAGCATGCCATGGTCTCTGCAAAGCATGCTGGCTGGTCTGCTGGAAGTACGAGAAACAACGTGGTGCGCGGCTGACTAGTTTTGGGTGGGGCCTTTGGCCGCGTGGACGGATTACGTGGGAGCAGTGAGCTCAGCTGAAGCTCAATATGCGGGTTCATAACATGAGGGTATCCGGTTGGTTACTTTAGTCGAAAATTTGATTATATTTTAATTATAATTAAAATTTATAAAACGTGTTTTGTAGTAGAGGCATATTTTATAATTATTTAATAGATACAAATTAAATTATATTTTAGAACCGTCTATAAATAAATAGATTAGACAATTAATAAAATTACATACTACAATAGAGTAATAAACTTAATTGAAGTTTTTTGTGCATGTAATACTCTTTGTCCTTTGAAATCGGAGTTTTTTAAGGGTGTCATAAGGATCGCCAAATCACACCGAAAGAGTTTTGACTATGCCAGCTTCAATATAGTAATTTGTGAAAGTATAATCTGTAATACTTCTATAACATCGGGCATTTTAGATGCTGTGTTGTTCCTCGTTCAAAAGATTGACCTCCCTTATTGGGCGTACACTCCACTCTGATCACAAGATTATAACTTTTTACGACAAGTTTTGTGTAAGTTTATTTTGACAGACGTGACTATAATACAGTCTTTTTTTCATTATTAGCCAGAGTGTTCGACTTCAGTGACATAAATTTAATAATTAGTGGTTTGGCTTATGCATCAACCACAAGCTTTTGAGGGCACTTGAGGTGCTATCATTCTTGAACAAAGGGCTTTTTAGTTTTGCAACAAACTTTTAGACTTTAAGATACATGGCCATGCGACTCAATAAAGATAGTAAAAAATGTAAAAGCATTGATCCCCTCTTGCATCCAGGGTACATCTTTTGTTCAGTATGAATAGTCGACGTCCAAATTTATTCTTGTCGCGGTTGCTGCACCCCCGCTTCTCTCACTGCGAGTCTCTCCCTTGCGCTACTATTATTTTTACTTATCATTCTTCATAACCTACATTCATCTAGTTTTTTTTCAAAACTTTCCCCCTTCTCTACTCGAATCACGGAAATCGACGAGAATGTTCCCTAAATAGAAATTGTTTATTAGCTTATATAATGCTTCATTAAAAATCATGCGCCATATCTCTCTTCAGCAAGGTGGTCTTCTTTGTGAAGGCAAGGCTTTCATTTTCAAATGTATTTTTTCTCATTTACAATATTATAAAATAATTATCTTTTTAGGGAACGTATTTGTTCAATTCATTAGTTAAGTTTATCCATGTCTTCACCGTTCCCTATTATCAATAGTCTTCGATTTAGGGATAAGGAACACTCTCTTTCAAATACAGCGTAATAGCAATCAAACATCTTAGGGTAAAGTCATTTCGTAAACGTATTTTTTACGTTATATTTACTCTTTTAACATTTTTTAAAATTTTTGTCAATTATTCACAATTTTATTTATTAATTAAATTGATGTTTTACATTGTATAATTTTATATATAATAAATTTAATTATATAATAAATATAGTAAAATTAGCAATTTTATATTATTGTTGTAGATCTATTAAGACTATTTCTTGATACGATTACCCTGTTTTTTGATCGAAATAATTTCGGAGTCTTGATGGCCCAATACGCTGGCTTTCCGAGAAGTGGTTCGTCCTACACTATTTTCGAATCTTTATATTTCAATAATGTCACAGATATTTGACTCCGAGGCTCTAATTTTCGAGGTTTTTCGAAACACTTCGGAGTCTAACAATAAACAGCTTGAAAGCTTCATGATTATCATATCTGAATGGCTTCTCTCGAGCCGGCTCGAGGAAATGAATCCAAATTCAAATTTTTTTTAGCCGATTCATCGACCCGAGTAAGCTCAAAAACTCAAGTCGGCTACGAGATCGGCTCTGTTCTTAATAAATATATAATTTATTTTGGGTATTAGGGTAATCTTATATATAATTAATATTTATGGATTGATTTATTTATGAGATATGCTCTAAAAATATTTTATATAGCTTTAATTTTAATTTATTAGGTTATATATTGTCTACTTATGAAATAAGTATCTCTAGTTATAATCATAAAATCGGTAACTTTTTACCTTCCTGAGCCAAAAATTGCTGTAGTATTGGACTCCTGTAGACGCCCCGGAGCTTCCAAATTATTATTTGATCCTGATAACATAAAAATGTGAGCTCGGCTCAAAACAGCCTTCGAAATAATTACATTTGTGTGGAGCTGAACTTTGTGGAGAACCTCGATTAATCTTAACACGGCTCATTTAGAATCTAGATGAAATGAATATTTTCGATTTTGTTCATCCCAAATGAGCTTCTCCAAAATGATTAATTTTTTTGATCGATTTTTTAATCTCCGATTATCTAGTCTCAACAAACGGGAACCAACTAAGATATATTATTATTAAGGGCATACCTCAAACTCACTTGGTAATTTGAATAGTTTGGTGTATGATAGAATTAAGCTTATTTCATAATTTTATTTCATCTTTACTTTAAATGTATGTACTCCGAATCTGTCCATTTATTTTCAAAATTTGTATACCGAATACGTTATTGATCATTAGATTTATAAGTAATATAGCTAGTTATTATATATATATATGATTATATATATATACTATATATATTATATATATTATATATTACTTCATTTGATTCATTTTCAAGCCGGCTCGAAAATGAATCAAAATCGGCTCAAAGTCGATTGGAATCGACTCGAGCCGGCTCAAAGTCAAACCAATTGAGCTCGAGTCGATCGAAATGTGATCAATCTGACTTCGAGCCAGTATTGGCTCGGCTTGAAATCGGATCGGTAACAACCCTACATGTATACGCATACTAAATTCCACCTAAATCAAAATATAAGGAACATGCATGGGAACAAAATGAAAGAAATATAATTAATTGTTGACGTAGGATGTGGGGGTCCCAGGAAACACCAAAGAGAAAGAGAGTTCCGGAAGACGGCGGCGCGCAAAGAGGTGAGCCTGTCAATGAAAACTCAAGGAGAAAATCAGTTCAGAGCATCCAGAGAAACACACAAGGGTTTAAAGTGGTTCAGGGAGATTGTCCCCTACGTCCACCGGACGATCAGCGAAGAGGTTTCACTAATGAAGAAAGGTAGCCTTTAAGGCTTGTACAATGTTATTTTTTGGAAGAAGAAAGAAGAAAAGAAGGGAGAGCTCCTCAGTTCGAGCTCTGTTACAATGAGAGTGGAGAAATCCTTTCTCTTATTTCTTGATGCCTCTCGCCCCCCTTTCCACTCTCCCCCTCTTTGGAGGAACTGTTCAGTGATATTTGTAGTTGTTGGAGCGTGTAGCTTCACCCTGGTTTTCCGGAGAAAAGGTGATGGACAGGCTCTGGGTTCGCGTCGTTTGTCTGCCACCGGAGAGGCCTGCAGCTGTGCAAGGAGGATGATATCTTTTAATATTGGTACTTTTTCTGGGGATCGGTGATGGCTGGAGCAAGCGGATCCTTGATTTGCGGGTCTTGGGAAAAGGTGCTCTGTACGGGGAGCGGCGCGGTTAAGTGGAGCTGATTGTGACGGGCGTTGCTCCGTAACCTCGTGCTCGATGTTATCAGGGGTGTCCTGGGATATCGGGGAACGAGATTAGGTTGAACCCTCGTGGCCGAGGTTTGACCTGGTCAAAAAGTCCTGCAAAGTCAAAGAGATGAGTCAGCAAATAAATCAAGTAAATGGAGGCCAGCCAGGCGCCACGTATACGGTTAGGATGCAGCGCAGAAACTACGTGTTAACATTAATATAAAATTGCTTTGAAACTGCTTAAAGAAGACGTGCTGAAATATGCATGATTTTATGAGCATAGCTAATAAACACGTTATAGACATTCTTTCATTCCGTATTCATAAGAGAGAACTAATGTAATGAGGATGAAAAATGATAAGTAAATATGTGAGAGGAAGAAGCACAATAGACCTGAAGATTATCGATAACAAAATATGCCTACCCTTAATTAGATATTCTTTTGCTCGGTATTCATATACTACAAAAATAACCTAATCAAAAATGCTTTTATTTCACTATTTAAGTCGCATGCATGTCTATTCAAATTGATTGCAAACTAAGTTTTGTTCAAATGTACATAGTGGCTCAAAGCTGTGTGATCAAAGAACAATTATATTTATCACGTCACAAAGCAGCTTTGGCTAATATGAAAAGTATATATCACGTGTCAATGAACTTACACAAAATTGAAGAGTTATAATCTTGTGAGAGAGTGGATGTACGATGGAAGGGAGAAATCTTTTGAACTAGAAAAATCTAATGCATGTAAAAGATAATTATACACAAATTATTTATTGGCTGCAAGTCGAACTTTTCCGTTGATTTGGAATGACAAATCCATGTTAAGAAAAATTATTATGCACTTAATATTAATAATTGATGTAATTTTAAGCATGTTGGTTTCAAATTTCAGTGTGATTCCTCTACAAAATTTGAATTTTTTTAATAATTAATTGCAATTTTGCAAAGTAACATGAACGCGAGCTGGCGAGCAGCTCGCCGTCCGGCGAGCCAATGGCAGCCGCGCACACGTGTTCTCGCCAGACCGGCGGATGCTGCAGGAGAGATGGTGTTCACGGCCGCACAGCTGATCCCTCGCAAAGCCGCTGCGCCACCGCTTTCAGCCGCCAGTCTTCTCTCTCCGCCTGTCATCCCCGCTCTGGGCGCACACTCCCGAGCACCGTAGAAATAACCCTTCCACCGCATTCATCCACCATCACTCCTCCCCCTCCTCCTCGCCTTCTTCTTATTCATCTTAGTGAAAGGTAGAAGCTCTCCTATCTTCTCTCTCTTCTTCATCGTTATCTTCTAGAGTTTGGAGTGACACCAAAAAACTGGAAAGAAACAAAAGAGAGATCTAGAAGACGTACAGTCTATATATTATATATATATATATATATAATATATATATACCCATTATAGTTATAGAGAATGAGATCGGATCGCCGGAGCCTGCGTTTCCGGCTGTCGGAGTTGGCGTGGGTGGTGCTGTGATCAAGTTCTGCAACAAAAGCCCTGCTTTTGCTATAAGGTATATCAAAAATCTCACTTTTATTAAAAATTGTTCGTGCTTGCTTCCTCATACATTCCATGCACTTCTTTTCTTCCAGATAATCCTCCTCCTTCCACATCCTCATCTTGACGTTCTTAATTTTAGGGTTTTGGTGAAGAAGAGATGGAGAAGCATGAAGAGGAGAAGGGAGAGGAAAGGAGGGAATCGAGCAATAGCGAGGCGGAGACAGCCGACTTCGGGGGAACGTTGCAGCAGGCACCGCTGCCGTCGATGATTCCAGTGGACGTGATGCCGGACATGGAGGCCGATGATCTCATCTTTTCTGACGACGCCTTCCCATCTCTGCCCGACTTCCCCTGTTTATCCTCTCCAGCTGCTTCGCCGTCGCCATCGGAGGCTGCTGCACTGTCTGCGCAGTCTAAAGCGGCTTCGAACTCCTCCAATTCTTCATCATCTTCGTCATCTTCTCCATGGGCTTTCCTCCATGTCTCCGGCGCTGCCGAAGCCACGCAGCAGCCGGCGAGCCGAGATGCACCCATGGCGGTGCCGGAGAACAGTGATCCTCCCCAGGCCGTGGATGGAGATGGTTCTTTTGATATTCTCGGAGGCATCGATTTGTTTCCGGACTCTTGGGACTCAGAAACTGCCTTGCTAGATGGCGAAGGCGCCGGCGTTGATCTGAAACCGCCGGTAGATGAGGAAGTACTAGGGTTGTTTGCCGGAGAGAAGGATGATGGGAATAGCCCGTCAGAGGACCTGGCGAAGGTCTTCCTCGATTGGCTGAGGAACAACAAGGACTCGATTTCGCTAGCGGATCTACGCAGCATCAAGCTTAAAAGGTCGACGGTGGAGTGCGCAGCCCGCCGTCTCGGCGGAGGGAAACAGGGGAGAGTTCAGCTGCTGAAACTCATACTCGTTTGGGTGCAAAACCACCATCTTCAAAAGAGAAGGCATCGGAACAGAATGGGAGGAGGAAGAGATTTCACTGCGGTTCCAGCTGATCTGTTCCCTAGAACTCCCTTGCCGCCGGAAAACATGGAATTCAACTACGGTGACCACGCAGCCTGTAGTTCATTGACGCCGTACAGCACAACAGACACTTCTTTTCCGGCAATGATGCCGACGAACTGTGGCGATTTGGTGTTGGCGCCGACGCCTTATCGTTACTATCCAGGTGGCAGTTCCGGCAGTGTAATGTTGAACAGCCAGCAGTTGACATCACCGGAGGTGGCGCCGCCCGAGTTCCATGCAGCTGAGCAGGCTGCATCGGCTGCTGCATGGCCGCAGGGATTTTCGCCAGCGATGGTTTCTTCGATGCATTACTCCCAGTTCTCTGGCAGTCCTTCTTCGCCGCTCATGCAGACGATGGTGGCCTCCCAGGTCCGTTCTGGGTTTCCGGCAGGAAGCTACGGTGTCGGACGGCTGACGTGTTTTCCTGGGCTTACCGTCCCCCTCGGAATTGCTTCCGCAACGAAAGAAGCGAGGAAGAGGAGGATGGCTCGGCAGAGAAGGTTTTCTTCTCTCCACCACCATAAAACCCAGCAGATCAACCAGCAGCCTCCGGCCCCTCCAACGGAGCCGCCGCAGCAGGAGCATGAGAGCTCTAACTTGCCGCACCTCCTCGTTCATGATCCCAGGAACAGGGGATTATGGTCGTCCTCCCAACAATCGGCGCCACTTTCCGATGCTCCTGCCACGGCGCCGCCTCCTCCACCGCCTCAGACCCAGCAGCGGAATTCATCTCCCGCGGACAAATATCAGGTAAATTTTATCTAGCTTGCAGTTTCTTCTTACTTGGAACTACCTAAAACCCTAAAAATCCAATTTTTTGGTTTCTTTAATCTTAAAAATGTTATTTTTACAGGGCTGGAAGGCTGAGAAGAACTTGAGATTCCTGCTGCAGAAGGTCCTGAAGCAGAGTGACGTGGGGAATCTCGGCAGAATTGTTCTTCCCAAAGTCAGCTTCAATATTCTTTAATATTCTTTTCACCATTTTATTTCTATGCACAAAATATTAATGAATAATTTACTTAAGCTAATTTCATATAGTTATTTTAAAAAAAATAGTATAAATTAAAAGTTTGGAAGCTACATGAGCCAGCTAATGAGACAATTGAATCCAAGATTTGGAATATTTTAATTCATCTATAATTTTTTATTTTAACATATTAAAAGTTACAAGCCAGTGAATTTATTTAAAGGTGTACCTCTACTCTACTTAAATAAATTTAAGCGGCTCTAAAGTGCTATCTGAATATCAATATTATATACAATTTTTGAATCATTATTTATTTGATTTAATGTAGTTAATATTTCAATGTATTAATTCTCACATTGAACTCCCTATAACAATTAGGGTGATCAAATTTAAATGTCTCCTGCTTTTCGATGATATTTATATGTTATTTTTAGAGTGATGTACAGCTTTATTAGCTTATAAAATACTTTTGTATAAGTTTGATAGCTTTAGATTAATTCGTTGCATGCTAGTGTTCAAAATTAAGAAAAATTTTCCCTCAGAGAGAAGCGGAGATACATCTGCCGGAGCTTGATGCAAGAGATGGAATCTCAATCGAGATGGAAGACATTGGGACCTCTCAGGTTTGGAATATGCGCTACAGGTATGTGTAAGTCGTTAAACAAACTTTATGATACTATTAGGGCTAAACCCTAATTACATTGCTTACTTTCAAAAAAATAAAGAACTTTTATGCATGTGAGGCATTTCATATATCCCAATTTCGTTTAATTCTTAATTTAACTCTAACAAAAAAGATATATGTGCATTGAATCTTCTTTTAGGCTTATTTGGTTTGATGGTTGAATTTTAAATAAGGGACAAAAATTATTTTATAAATTTAATATGAAAAAAAATTAGTTTAATATTAGAGAGAGTGTAAAATATGAATAAAGTACTTAATTCTAATATTTGTATTTGTGTTGAATGTGAAATGAAGTTAATTTTTACAGTTAAAATTTATTTTGAGCTAAAAAAAACTCGAATCAAATGAGCCCTAAAAAGTCAAATTTAGTAATTCATTCATTTATATAATTAAGAGAGACATATATAATTATATATTGTTAGAGTTTGATGACTCTAATCTTATTTGGTCTTCTCCGAAGAGCTCGTGGTTGGTGTGACAATTTTGAGAAAAAAAATAATGTGAAAAATTAAAATTTGAGATCAGGCGGTGAAAATAGAGGATCGGGAGGGCCGATAGGGCTTCTATATATATATTGCTTTATTTTTATTTGGTCTTGATTCGAAGGTTTCTATAGATATAATTATATTTGACTAAGGCAACGGTATTCTAAATAATTTGTAGCCGCTGCTCCTCCTTCTGTATATATCTTTTTTTTATATAATGATCTCCTTCTTTGCCTACGATTTTTCTCCAATTTTGAGATTTTTCACATAAATTTGTATTCTCGCATTTATATTATATTAACTCGCCTTTTCACATTCTTTAAGCTCTTCTTCTTTGTGTATTTTGCCCATTATTGAATTTAAATAATTGTTTTTCATACTTATACGCAGGTTTTGGCCTAATAACAAAAGTAGAATGTATCTCTTGGAGAACACAGGTTTGTAGATCTACAGCTTGTAAAACTTAACATATGTAAAATGTTTAATAAAAACTGTAAAATAATCACTAAGTATAGGAAAAGATGCTCCCTCTCTCTCTCTCTCTATATATATATATAATATATATATATAGAAATATTAATTTGTAGCTCCATAAGCAATTCTAAATTTTGAATCCAATAAGAATTCTTATATAACACTTATGTTTGATTATTTTTTTATAATAATTATAATTGCATCAAAATTTTATGGCGACTTAAGCTTGAGTTATGTATGTGCATACAAAAATGTTGCGCACATAAAACTTTATGCTAATATATACATTATTCAAAAAATATTATATTTTATTTAAGCCTCAACTTTACATAATGTATATAAAAAAAAAACTTTACATAATCGATTTCTTGTTACTTGTGATTAGCATATATAAAATTGCGTATTAATTTGCAATAAGCAATGCTTCTTGTAGTTGTTGTGCAAATCATTAACATTCCCTAAATCTATTTTTTCAATAGTAGCTTAATAGTTTATTTAGTGTATACTCTCCTTCAAATGAAAATTTTTTAGGAGATTTTGTAAGATCGAATGGGCTTCAAGAAGGAGACTTCATAGTTATCTACTCAGATGTCAAGTGCGGCAAATATGTAAGGCTTAATTTCTACATGCATACGTTCTACCTTTAATGTCATGCATAAGCTTAACTACCAGTAGAGAAATAAACTGGAGGATAACTTATAGAAAGACGAGAAATTAAAATTCAGCATTAATATGCTAAATGTCTAGTTACCAACCAAAGCTTATTGGCTATAGCATAGGAATAATTTTATATTTTTAATTAGCAAGCCCTCTCACGCATATTTTTCTTTACTCTTATGCCATATATATATAAATTATATTGGAAGTCATCGAATTAACTTAAAGACTTTTTGCTCTAATACTTGTAATATTGTTACATATCTTTGATTTTCAATAATCTAAAAACTTAACTTTACAAGTTTTGATCCAAAAATAATTTTATATATTTTTTCTTTTAATTAGTTGTCCCAAACATCATAATTCTCCCCACGTCACCTGGTGGGGATAAGTACCCTCTCCGTGATTTAAGGCTTCTCAATATATATATATATATATATATATATATTTTGGTAGGTAGACTACTGAAATATATATGTAAAATTTGATAATGATTGTCAATTAAGTAAGTAACCTGATTAAGATTTTGTGATGATATTTTTTGCTTGAAATGAAAGCCAGTCATTCATCAGTACTGCAGAGTTGAGCTAGAAATCTTTTTTTTTTATTTGCTTGAGAAAATATTGTTATGATTCTATGTACTCTTATAAAGTTTCAACTGATATTTAAATCCAAATTAAGATCATCACATTAATATTATTCTTTTGCTTTTGAAATATATATTTAAATATTGAATATATATATATATATATATAGATGATAAGAGGGGTTAAGGTTCGACAGCCAGCGGATACTGCGAAGGGAGCAAGCAGCAAGAATGCAGTAAAGGCTCATCAGAAGATTAATGGTAGTGTGGATTTCAAGGGGAAGTCTTCTTGTGGTGGGGAGATCAATCATGGAATGGAGATCATGAAAGCTAGCTAACGATGCACGAAGATGATCAAAATATTTAATTAGTTCACGTTAATCAGTATGATCTGTTTGTTAAATATTATGTGTGAGTGCTAGCTTGTTCTACCTAGCGAGGTTAATTAGGCGTCTAGCTAGCTATTTTCACTTTTTATTACTATATCATGCATGCTTGTTTCTTATAGTATATATAGCTTCCACATGTATAAAGATGAAATAATGTAGCACGTTGATCTGTATATACACGTTGAGATTTAATTACATGCATTAGTATTTAAATGATCTGTTTATATATTTTCAATTATATACATAGCATTAATTTTATTTTAATTAATTAATATATTTGGACATTTGATTTATTATTATATTGATATTATGTTATGTTATGTAAAAAAATAATTATTTAATTTAATAATATATGTAAATAAATATTTTAAAAAATTATAAATATTATCATTTATAATATATATAACATTAAATTAAATACTTTTTGCATATTAATATTATAAAAATGATGGCTAAAAAAGTCTAAAGTTTGAATTATATCGCATGGCCAATATTTTTCTCCAGCAGAAAAAATTAAAAATATATACGTTGAACTTCATGCAGGGCAAATAAATTTGCAAAAAAAAAAAAAAAAAGAGATTGAAATTTAAAGTTATTCCCAGCTAATCACTAAGAAGACTTTTTTTATTCAAAAAAAAAAAAAAAATCCAGGAGACTTTCAATCTTGGTAATGGCAGCCCGCTAGCTAGAAAATTAATGCCTGCACCTTCTACTGAGCTAGAATGCTCATGACCTAACGGCTTCGACCGGCAATTAATTAGCCTCATGAATTAAGGAGAAATTTTTTGGTCAGGATCGCATCACATCAGTTGTCCGCACGCGAATAAATATCCGCCACATATAGCGCGTGATTCGGACTCACAACGCGGCAGAAATTATTGCAGTCAGATATATATGTATCATATGTAGCAATTTTGTTCACATATGTATCATAATATATCTCATATATAATAATTTTTATCACATATGTATCATAATATATCTCATGCGTAGTATATTTTACGCATATATATCATAATATATCTCATACGTAGCAATGTTTATCACATATGTATCATAAAATATCTCATATATAGTAAAATTTGCTACATATGAAATATATTATGATACATATATGATCAAAATTGCTACGTATGACATATATTATAATACATATGTGAGCAAAATTGCTACGTATAATACATATGTGTCCGACTGCAATAATTTCTGCGGCGCTGTGGGTCTAGATCACGCGCCACGTGGCGGATATTTATTCGCATGTGGACAGCTGATGTGATGCACGATCCTGACCGAAAAATTTCTCCATGACTAAGTAGAATAAAAATTATATTTAAATTAAAAAATAATAATAAATAAATAAATAAATAAAAATTTATTATATTCATCACAAATTTTAATATAAAATCATCAATTTTATTAAATATATAAAAAAATAAAATTCTTTTATATTTGAATTTTTATACAATATAATAAAATTTATTTATTATTATTAGTATTATTTATATTCTAATATTACTTTGATCTCAATTTTAATGGTCAAGCCGAATTGGCCCTATATTATGCTATAAAAGTGCTAATTAATTAACACTGTTCACCTACTGTAGAGGGAGTTAATCTTTCATCATTAATATATATTAGGAAATTAATATGTAATTATGAGATTAATTAATGTAAAGATTAATCTACCTAACATATATATATGTGTGTATATTCTCGTTAAGAAAAGGTACTACATTAATATTCTTATTAGTTATAATTACTCTAGAAGAGATTTCTTGTCAAATTATTTTGTGAACTTGTCTTCAAATTTACTCTTTAAATAGCAATATCACAAATGGAGGTCAGACATTAGAGAGTTGTTAATCCCAACCTCACTCTCGTGAAGAGAACGTCACGTGTATACGTTAACTTGAACCAAAGAAATTTCACAAGCTCCTGAGGAAGAGCATTTTGAAACAAGATATTATACGGGGAGTTGAAATTAGTAAGTTGATTATCATTTTTTACTATGATTTCACTTTTACCTAGCATGTGCCCAAATCTTTGCGAGAGCTCCTTTGACTAGCAATATAATTTTCAAGCTTGTTAAGCCCCGCTTCCCTTTTGTTAGAATTTTCTGTAACACCCATTGCCGAACAGCTACTCAAACAGTAGCTCCAAGTCGAATAGCTGCTCAACTGCAGCCCCAAGTTGAACAGCTGCTCAACAGCAACTCCAAGTCGAACAGCTGCTCAACAGCAGCCCCAAGTCGAACAACAGCTAAAAGAGATATCACCATATCGTACTCTCCGTACTACTATGTCAACTCAGTATTTAAGACAGTATGGGAGTCCACTCCCTAATCGTCCTTTGTAGGAATAGGTGTCAGATGTGACAGACCGCACCTATTGTATCCCCTCCTCTCCAGGCTATAAAAAGGGGGCTCAGGCTCTCTCAAGGGAGCCACTCTTTCTCTACCCTCTCTCTCTCTCTTGTATTCATTTGCGGAGACATTAGAGACCCTCAAGCTTTGTAAGAGGAGATGAGATTAGTGGATTCAAATTACCTGGACGGCGTCGTGGTTTTTTCCCCGGACACTCGGATTTCCACGTAAAATTTGTCGTCTCATTTTTCTCTGTGGTGGTGCATTTTTTGCATCAACACCTTTCAACTCTCAAAAGCTTCGACATGCAAGGTATTTACTACGCATCCAATTCATCTATAGGCTATTGGATTATATGAATAATAAATAAATTATTTTAATTATTCTACACAAATTTTAATATAAAAAATAATATTTTACTTCACATACTCAATAATTTTTAATAAAAATATAAACTTTATTTCACATCTTAGATCAAAATACTCGATTTGAATATTTTGGTATAGAATGTGAAATAAAGTTGATATTTTTATTTTAAATTATTGAGTATATAAAGTAAAATAATATTTTTTATATTTAAATTTGTGTAAGATGATTTAAAATATTTATTTATTATTATTAGTGTTATTTTTTAAATTAGTACCATTTTGGTCCAGTTTTGATCCTCGCGCCAAACAGGGCTATATATATGGTGGTTCTCAAATTGTGAGTGTGATTTATCTAAAGAGCATCAGGTGCTCCCTTAGCCTGCATATATCTTGCTAACGATAAATGTTTAAATTCTCATTTAAACTATATGATATAGAATGAGAGTAGATACTAATTATTTTCTGGAGCACAGCATTTTGTGAAGAGAAGGCTTGGCACCAAAAATGGAGCATATATGAGTAGCCGTTACCAAAAATATTATCTTGCTTAAGTTCTCAAATTCATTTAAACTATCTTTATCTCTATCTTTCACACATACCCATTCTCTTTCTCTTTCTCTGCCTCCCCTCTCTTTCAAGCTTCCCTCACTTATACCTTTCCCTCGCTCATACGGCTTTGTCCCTCACACACTTTTCCCGCAATCATTTATACAGTTTGCATTGATGTTCACTAGCACCTACCATTTGCTTCTCTTAAGTTACATCTCCGTCATCTAAAGAACTCACTTTACCTTTTGCCTAAACTTCTACTTTGCATGCAGTCTAGTATGAGCATCTACGCCGACATCCTCCCCCTCCTCTACCCTCCGCTTTTCCATCATCAACCAACTTCACGACTTACCCTCTTCCTTTTTGTAGGTGATCTGCTTGTCCCACGATCACCTTCTCTGACTCAGTCAAAATCTATAAAAATTGACTTTCACTCCAAAGAGCACAACACAAGAGTTAGTTTAACAAATAGTTAAGTATTTTTTAATTTTGTAAGCAGTAGTATGGCAAGCAATATTTTGACAGAAATTAGTACTAATAAATTAATTATAAATTAAAATATCAATAGGATAGACAATGTGACTTGCACGTAAGAATCCTCAAAATATAAAAAAAATATTAAAAATTAATAAAATAAAAAATTTAAATAATGACAAACAAATCTATGCATATATATATATGTACTTCAGCTTTTTAAAAGAAAAATAATATTATAAACGGAAAACAGCTGTACGATATTATTTTAATTCAAAAAAATCTATCAAGATCAAACCCCTAGAATGATAATATAAATAAATGCGCAAAGTAAATTCATCCAATTATTTTTTTTCAAAATAAAAAAAAACTCATCCTATAATTTTAAAAGCCTTCCCCTTCGCCGGTGGCGGTGATTCCTAAGTAAACGTACGCCTCGTCATCTCCTTCCAGCTTCTTCTCTTCCCTTCTTCCTTACCCTCGGCAGCGACTGCTCCTCTCTTTCGGAGCTGCCGGACTCCTGGGACACCTCGCCGGCGGCAAGCTCCAGAGTGGCCGGCCAGGAGCGTAGAAAATCGATCTTGTTGCGATGCGGGTTATGCTCATCTACTTCCAGTGCATCTCTCTCGTGTGGTCCTTTTCACTCATCTCTCCCTTCGATTCTTAATCTGCTGATCGTCAGTGGAGAATGCAACACCGCAGTGGCTGCTGCCGTCGATGCCTCTAATGAAGCTGATTCTGGACATGGAGGCTGACGATCTCGTCTTCTCCGACGACGCCTTCCCTGCTCTGCCAAAATTCCCCTGTTTATCATCCCCATCTGCGCCGCCGTCGCCCTCGGTGGTTGCGCCTTCAACGCCGTCCATAGCTTCATTGATCTCATCGTCGTCATCTTCTCCATGCGCTTTCCTGAATGTCCCCGTCTCCGCTGGCGTCATGCAGTCGCCTGCGAGTCTCGACGCCATTGCTCCGGCGGCAGGGCCAGAGAGCTGTAATCCTTTCCATGCTGTGGACAAAGAAGACTCGTTCGACATTCTCGTAGGTATGGACTTGTTTCCGGACTCATTGGAGCCATCTTCTTTCCTTCCGGATGACCGTGCCGCCGCAGCCGTTGACCGGAAACAGCCAGCGGAGGAGGAAGCGGGGATGTTCGGTAGCCAGAGGGGAGATGGGGGATCAATCCCGTCGGAGGATCTGGCAAAGGTTTTCCTCGATTGGCTGAAGAAAAACGAGGACTGGGTCTCGCTGGAGGATCTGCGCGGCATCAAACTCAAAAGGTCGACGATCGAGTGCGCCACCCGCCGCTTAGGCGGCGGGAAACAAGGGAGAGTTCAGCTACTGAAGCTCATACTTTTTTGGGTTCAAAACCATCATCTATTAAAGAGAAGGCACCGCATTAACGGAACAGGAGGAGGAAGATGCGCCAATTCTCAGTTCCCTAACCATCCTCTTCCGTCGAATAACGTAGAATTCAGCAACTACAAAACCGCCGCCGCCTCTTGGACGCCGTACGCCGCTGATTCTTCTTTTCCGGCCATGATGCCTGTGAGCGGAAGCGATTCAGTGGCGGTGACGCCGTACAATCTCTACCGGGGCAGCAGCTCCTGCGGCTTAGTCGTGAATAGCCTGCCGTTCTCTCCTGTTGTAGCGGCGCCGGAGTTCCATGCAGCAGAACAGGTTGCGCCGGCTGCCTCTTCCATGCATTACCCCCACTTCACCGGAGGACTTTCTTCGCCACAGGTCCACGCTGGGAACTCCGCCGGCTGCCAGAAGATGGATTCACCAGGGCTCGGAATACGATCCGGGATTGCTTCCGCCACGAAAGAAGCTAGAAAAAACAGGATGGCTCGACACAGACGTCCTTCAATGTCCCTTAACCGCCACAGAAGCCAGCAGAACCAGCAGCCGCCGCCGCCGGCATCGTCGTCTGTCCCTCGAAAGTCGCTGCATTTGAGCTCGAGCTCTCCGGATCAAAGCGTGAGAGCTCTGAGCGGGGGAGGCAGCGGTTCGTCTGATGCTACGGCGCAGCCTTCTGGTGCTCCGACGTTGCCGCCGCTTTCTGATGCCACGGTGGCGCCTCCTCCTGCGCTACAGCTGCGTGCATCTCCGGGAGACAGGCCGCAGGTCAATGGGATATTAAAAATGTAAATTTTATTTAATTTCTTATTCATTGGAAAATGAAATTCTTGGAAAAACAAAATGGTGTTCTTGCAGAGGGAGAAGAACTTGAAGTTCCTGCTGCAGAAGGTGCTGAAGCAGAGTGATTTGGGGAGCCTTGGAAGGATTGTTTTACCCAAAGTGAGTTTAATTACTCCTCTTCACCTTTTAATTTATGAAATTTTTACATATAAGACATGAAATTTACACGAAATTACACATTTCACCATTAATTCGTAAATATTACCACTATCACACTATATTCATTTAAATATTTTACATTTCACATATTTGACAGAGCCGTTATAATGGTCAATCAGAGCCTATAAATGTATATGGTGTGATAGTGGTAATATGTACGAATTGATGGTGAAATACGTAATTTCGTGTAAATTTCATGTCCTATATGTAAAAACATGTCTTGTATGTAAAAATCCCTTAATTTATTCCCTTCATATATATTCCTCATTCATAAATGCTATACAATTCAAAAAAATGAAGCCTTAAAATTTCACATCTTATGTATCTTACATTAAATAAAACAAGAAGCACACCCAATATTATTTTCAGTTCATGCATTTAAGGCATAATATCACACCAATTTATGATTTTAAATTTTTTAACCTTTAGCCCTGAATTTTGATATAATTATCAATTGAACATTTTTAATTTTTTAATAATTACTGTTTTACCTCCTTTCTCTCATGCATGTGCCTGGGAAAAGGCCGGTAGAGGGGCGCAGGGGACGTCTCGTTGATGGAGGGGGGCGGGCTAACCGCTTGCCCCCTGTTATATAGTTTGCAATATTTTGGATATATGATAGTCCGCATTGTGAATGAAGTAAAGTTATAGATATTTTATAAAGTTTTTTCTCTATGAAATTATTAATTTGAATTAAACCCATGGGTCTCTCTATTGGACCATAGTGGGCTTAATGAATATTTAATGGTCTTTGATGGGCATCTTGGGCTTGACTTAGTAAGCTAGAATTTTATTTTGCTAATTAAAATGCTAATTAAAATTTTATTTTGTAATTAGAATATTCTAAGTTTGAAATATTATTTTAATAAAAAGATGTATTTTAGACACATGTTTCTTAATTAAAGGTCATTTTTAAGTGTCTTTTGGCTATTAAATTAATCTTAAAATATCTATAAATATCATATATGTTTCTGCAATCTTGTGGTTAGAGAGTTTTGATGCTTTGTTGTATCCTGAAAGGTAATTGCGTCTATACTGCAAATTTACCTTAAGATTAGTGTTAAGCACACCTCAAGCTTTCCCTTGTTTTATTTCCCCTACACCCCCTCCCCCTATTTCTCTCTCTCTCTCTCTATCTTTAGATGCCCCTTTCCCTCTCTCCCCATGTGATGGTCCTGAGCTGTCACCCACGGCCGCAAGCGATCGCGAGAAACCAGTGGCTTTGCGTGCTCAAGTGGGCTGCGCATGGTTGCGCAGCACCATTGCGTAGTGGGAGAGAGAAGGAGGGAAGGAAAGAGAGGGAGAGGGAGAGGGAGAAGGAGAGGAGCACTCTTTGGGGAAATTTATTTTATCTTGGAGATAGATGCTACAAACAAATAATTACAACAAGCTAGACAACTTGTTGAAATATGAATTGATTTTGGTGACTTTCTTCAGTATTTCATTATAGATCTTCAGAGGTATTCACTTTAGACTTCCTACTAAAAAAAGTGGCTTCTTCTTTGCTTTTTTTTTCTTTTTTGATGATGAAAGTTTCTGAAGATTAGATCACCCCTATTTAGATATTCCCCTCTTGAGTACTCCCTTTGATGAAGAATCTCGTGATTGTCTTTACAAACCTCTTGTTTCATTCCAATAGCTTATTGCTTAGCTCAACATCAACTACACACAACCAAGCATAACCCTTCTTTGCCGCTTTATTATTTATTAGGGCATGGATATGGTAATGTTTTCCCTTATATGTGTTTCCAGAAAATGCCTAACGTGTTGCTATCTTGGTGCAAGTTCAATCACTCCCATATAATAGTTTTTGTTGTAATCTACTGTAGTCAATCTCCCATAACCATATGATATTCTCTAACTTTGTAGACGAGAACTTTTTTTTTTGAAATATAGATGAACATACTTTACACACTAAATAGATGAATGTGCAACGATGCTTAATTAGAGTTCATGAATCTCTCCTCAGAGATTTAGGACATGTTCTCCAAGTTTTACTTCCTTTAAGGCCTTCCTCGCTCGAGAAGGATCACCTGTCCTTGATCTTGGCTTCCTTCTTTGAGGTTATGAAACCTTATGTATCTCATGGGATTTTCAATACACTAGTTTAAACCTCAGTCAAGATTTCTCTTTGTCAAGGTATTTTGACACTTGACCAAAATTTTAACAAGCCTTCTTTGATGGGTTTCTTTGAGAAGGGGTTTGTTGAGCTTTATCGACTTCCTACCCATCCTCATCCCAAAGGAACTCTCCCTCCTAACTTATGGGATGAGTTCCAGGTGCTGTGAAAATTATTCTTGGCTCTTGTTATTGGTATTGTTATCATTTTCAAACTGATTTTCTTCATTGTGGATCTCTTCAGCAACAAAGTTCTCTTTTTGAGCACACCCCTTATAAATAAGTGCTATGCATTTCTGAGCTTCAACTATTATGCGATAGCTACCCCTCCAAGTGTGATCGAATATCTTAAAGTTGAATTACTCGAATGTATATCTCTAGCCATATCTGCATTTGAGTAGCCTGTAATCTTGGGCTTTACCTTTTTGGAGTATAATACCATCTTCGTGTGCGTCAAAGTTAACGGGGGATCTACTTGACTACTACCCAATCTTCTTCCTCAAGGTCGGATTGAAACCTACTGGCAACTCCAATGGCATATCCTATGCCCTGCCTTCTACACACCATGACATGCATCGAGCTCCATAAGGGCTATAATGTCGATGACATTTTTGACAACAACCCACTCTTTTAACTGTAGAATGGCTTCGCGTGGTGGATAGTCTAGATAGACTTCCCAGGTGGGTGGCAATTGGCTTGGTATCCATGAGGAGTCCTGAAGAACCTACTTGACATACAACCAATGCTTCTTTTTCTGATCCCTATAAAATTGTATGCCCAAAATTTTCTTCACTGGACCTAAGTCCTTCATATCAAAGGCTCTGCCAAGCTTGACCTTTAGCTTCTAGATTTTTTTGCTTTGATTATGGAAGTCATGACTGGACATATCCAAGATGAAGTGCCTTGGTGTATGCTCTTCGCAGATGATATTGTCCTTATTGAGAAAACTAAAGAGGGAGCTAAAGCGAAACTAGAGCTTTGGAGGAATGCTCTAGAATCTAAAGGTTTGCATCTCAGCAGATCAAAAACTGAATATATGGAGTGCACATTTAGTCAAGAAAGAAATAGTTATATTGGAGATGTGACAATTGATGATCAAATTGTCAAGAAGAGTGAGCGCTTTAGATACATTGGATCAATTATACAAAATGATGGCGAAATAGATAATGACGTTATTAGCAGGATTCAAGCAGGCTGGGTAAAATGGAGAAATGCTTCTGGAGTGTTATGCGATAGAAAAATCCCATCCAAAATTAAGGGTAAATTTTAT
>KZ451982.1:7569999-7580354 GCA_002786265.1 Apostasia shenzhenica
AGTTTAAAAAATAACAATAATAATAATAAATAAATTATTTTAATTATTCTACACAAATTTTAATATAAAAAATAATATTTTTTACTTCACATACTTAATAATTTTTAATAAAAATAAAAACTTTATTTCACATCTTAGATCAAAATACTCGACTTGAATACTTTAGTCTATAATGTGAAATAAAGTTGATATTTTTATTTTAAATTATTGAGTATATAAAGTAAAATAATATTTTTTATATTTAAATTTGTGTAAAATGATTTAAAATATTTATTTATTATTATTATTATTGTTTTTTAAATTAGTACCATTTTGGTCCTGTTTTGATCCTCGCGCAAAACATGGTCATAATTTCATATAATTTATGTTTTAATTTGGAAACAATCACAAGGAGAATAACATTTATTAGAACATAAAATTCAAAGATATAAGCTTAAATTAAAAAGAATTAATGGGAGGAAGAGAGATAAGATAAAAAAATAGAAAAATATATAATAAAAAAAAGAAATTTTACTCTTTTTGAATTTTTTTTGAATTAAATATTTTCTTTACATTTTTATAGTATGATGGTGTATATTATTTTAGATCTTAATTTTTATTGAAATTTATATAAAAATCTTAGTTACTTAGGGTTCAGAAAATAAAATTTAAAAAATAATATATCCTAATTTCGGTGAAATAATATAATTTAGCCAAATTAATAAATAACTGCTTCTGAAAAAATAATTATTTTTTGTTAAGAAAAATTAATTATCATTGACAAAAACCAAAGAGAAATAGCATATTAATAAAAATTTTTAGGTTGCTTCTCTGCTTCACGTAGCTGTACAAAAGCTGCCAGGATCATAGAGATAATATAAAAATAAAATAATTAACTGCAGGTCACGTAATTTAATTTTATTTATATTTTATTTATTTATTTTTAATTAATTATATTATGCACACTCAAAATATTATAAAATCTTATATACATATATTTTAACTTATTTCTATTATAATGAATAATCATAATTTTTTCAATAACCTAATTATAATTAAATTACAAAAAAATTGAGCCATTCATCATGTTATTTTAAAAATATTTAAATATATTTTGAGTGAATTTTAAAACCTTAATATTTAAGTGACGACAAAGGAATAAGACATCTACGATGTGAATTAATTTTAGGACAAATCAGCACTTTAGTGTGGTATTAAGGAAGAGAAAAATATATACCATTAAAATTAAAAATATAATTTTAATGATTTACTAACAGAATATTTTTTTTCAAATAGATTTTGATTAGGTTTTAATTTAAATGTGTGTATGTAAGATTTTGAAATATTTTGAATGTGCATAATGTAATTAATTAAGAATGGATAAGTAAGACATAAATAAAATTAAATTGTGTGGCATATAGGTAATTATTTTTATAAAAATTGTGTAAAATAATTTACCCAAATACCCTTATCATTTAAAACTCTCCCTCTCAATATATGTTGATTTTTTTAAAATAATTATTAAAAATTTCCTATAATTAATCTATAATTATTATTTAATCTATAATTTTCAAAATCTGTCTAAAATAAACTTATAATTTATCTAATATTATAAATAAAATTTTCTACAATTAACGTTAACATATTTTTAACACCCCTTTAAATTTTTAAATTTATTTTATTTTAAATTCTCTATTATTATTTTTCTCATTAAATTTTTGAACACTAAAGATCAAAAAGTAATTATAGTTTAAATATAAGAACATTTCATTAATTATCTGTCTAAATCTTGCTATGTCCAAAGTAAAACCACACTTGTCGAGAAATAGGCTGCACTTGAGGGATTGAGAGCCATTTCAGACGATGTGCCTAGGACATGTGGACGTCAAATGAAGCATCATATTCAGCATCAGCAACCAACAAAAAGAGCTCTAAATGGAATACTTGCAATGCCATCAGAAGATCTTAAAACTCATACAAATTCACATCGAGATATTATTGTTGAGCAGATTACAAATATTTTACTTTCATTCTCTTTTTATAAGATTACACATATATCACGTAATATAAATAGTGTAGCTGACTTTTTGACTCATTATGTTAAATTAGTTAATTTTTGCTAGAAAAGAGATATACCTCTTCTCATTGCTTTTTGTAATATTCACAAGGAAAATACTAGTTGATTTTTATAATATTTATAATATTAATTTAAAAAATATTTAGTTTATTATTATTTTTATATTATGTTATGTAATTTAGATATTATAATATTTAAATATTATCTTTTAGTTAATAATTTTATAACTATTTTTTTAAAATAACATAATATAACGTCGACTACGTAACATTAATGCTGCCTTGCCGTCTTAAAAAAAAAAAAAATAAAGTAAAACCACACTGACGCCCTTCGGCGCCATCGTTCTCTCCTTTTTCTCTCTCTTCTCGGCGGTCCCATCCCCTGCAGCAGCTCGGCGTCTCTTCAGCCGGCCACCGGCGGCAATCCTAAGTCGTCGGCCAAGACCGTGTCTTCGTTGAGTTTTTTTTTCACAGGCAACGCAATGTACCTCGACTTCTCCGCTGAATTCCTCGTCTCCCTTTCTCGTTCCTCTCTACTGGCTTCTTGATCTGTAGTTCGTCGATGGAGAGTGCGCATGGCCTTCTTCTTGATCTGTAGTTCGTCGATGGAGAGTGCGCATGATAGCATAATAATCCCCAGCAGTCCTGCGTATAGCGCCAACGGAAATAACAGACAGCAGTTGAACCGGATAGGTGAACCGGGCTGAGCTAGACCGGCAAAGAGCGGGTCTGAATACTTAATAGGGCTTCCCTGCGAAGAGCGGGATCCTGAAGAATATTGCCGCCTCTCTGTTTCTCTTCTCCAGCCCTCTCCTAACCTTCCCTCTTTCTGCTCCTGCTAATCTTCTTCTCCTCCTGTTCTTCTCTAATTCTCCTTCTTCATTGCAGTTTCCTTTCAGTAGATCACTGTAATCCTGCTGGAATTGATGTCATAGTGAAGCTTTCCTTGATTATTCATTGTTATTGCAGTGCTTGTGAATTGTGATTGCTGTGAAGTTATCTTGCAGACTAACAGCGCATGGCCTTCTTCTTGATCTGTAGTTCGTTTGTCTCTTTAGAAGAAGATTGATTTTTAGGTTGCAATGGAGGAGGATGCAGGGGAGAATGGGGAGAAAACGAGAGAGCCGATCAGATGTAACGATAAGGAGGAGGTGAGCGCCGACGCCAGAGGGCAGCCGCCGCTGTCGTCGACACCTCCGGTGGATCTGACACTGTACATGGAGGCCGACGACCACATCTTCTTTGACGACACCTTTCCTTCTCTACCTGATTTCTCATGTTTATCCTCCCATTCTGCTTCGTCGTCCGCGGCGGCGGAGTCCAAAGCATCATTGACCGCCTCTTCGTCTTCTTCATCGTCGTCACCTTCTCCATGGGATTTCCTCATGGTCCCTGCCGCCGCGGACAACATGCAGCCTTCGGCACGTAACGACGCCATTTTTCCGGCGGCAGTGTCGGAGAGCATCGATCCTTCCCAGGTGGTGGAGGAAGAAGACTCGTTCGATCTTCTCGGAGGTATCGATTTGTTGACGGACTCCTGGGATCCGGCTTCCATCTTTCTGGACGCCGGCGCTGCCGCCGCCATTGGCCAGCAGCAGACGGCGGAGGAAAGGGGGTTGAGAGGGGATGAGAGTCGAGAAAACCCGTCGGAAGATCTGGCGATGGTTTTTCTTAACTGGCTGAAGAAAAACAGGGACCTGATCTCGCCGGAGGATCTTCGCAGCATCAAGCTCAAAAGGTCAACAATCGAGTGTGCCGCCAGCCGGTTTGGCGCCGGGAAAGAAGGCCGACTTCAGCTACTGAAGCTCATACTCGTTTGGATTCAAAACCATCATCTTCAAAAGTGCCAGAGTCGGAACAGAGCACGGGGCAGAAGAAATAGCGCCGCGGTCAACGATCATGTAGTCGACGTCGAATTTAAGCACTACGACGGTGCCGCCGCGAACTCGTGGACCCGTTACATCCTTGACCCATCTTTGCCGGCCATGATGCCGGTGAATGGCGGTGATCAGGTGGCAGCAACACCTTGCCGTTACTACCCAAGCGGCAGCTTCTCTAGCGTACGGGTGAATAGTCAGCCATTCTCGCCAATTTCGGCCCTTGAGTTCCATGGAGCCGAGCCGGTGGCAGCGGCAACAGCTTCGATTCTTTCCCCGCACATGCAGCGGACGGCGGCGCCGCAGGTCCATGCGGGCTTTGCCGGAGGACAGCCCATGGATTCACTGGGATTCGCTGAAGTCTACGGCATTACTTCCACCACAAAAGAAGCAAGGAAGAATAGGATGGCTCGCCACAGAGGGTCTTCTTCTCTGAAGCACCAAAGAAGCCGGCAGAACCAGCAGTCGTTGTCTTCTGCAGCACGGTCGGTCCCGTCGATGCAGCGTGAGAGCTCGAACTCGCCGGATCCGAGCTCGAGAGTTCTGGGCGGTGGAGGCAGCAGTTCTGGTGCTCCCTCCCTTGTTCATAAATCTAGGACCGAAGGATTCTGGTCCTCGTCTCAACAATCGGCTCTTCCTTCTGTTGCTCCGATGGCGATCTCATCGACGCCTTTGCTATCCGCCCCTCCTACGATACAGGGGCGTGAATTTCAGGCAGACAGGCGTCAGGTTAATAGCTTTTGGTGTTGTCTTTTTGTGGATTAAAGCTCTAAATATCCATTTTTTTGTTCTCTTGGGTTCTTCATTGGTGAAAAGGGTGTTATTACAGGGGGGGAAGGGGGAGACGAACTTGAAGTTCCTGTTGCAGAAGGTGCTGAAGCAGAGCGATGTGGGCAGTCTTCGAAGGATTGTTCTACCCAGAGTGAGCTCATTCTCTTCCTTGATGTCTTTGTTTCTTTTTGATGAGTAATTTTAGTTGGCAGCAACAATTACATCTTGATAAATGGAAATAATTTTTGAGATTATGCTAAGAGTGTGTTTGAACAATCTTAGAAACCATTAATCATAACATTGTTTTTGGGTCAGGTATATTTATTGTTATTTTTCATTAAACTCTACTAAGATAGCTTTTTTTTATTGATCATACCCAATTCTTTTGCTTTTACGTCCTTCTCCATTGTTTTACGTAATGCCTTGAAACTCTCATTTTTATGCACACGGGCCTCTTCAGTTGTTGATGTAAATATTTGCAAATGCCCTACAGAGGGCTGTGACCTTATGCTAGGTAGATTGTCCTACCTAATAAATTTAAGTGGGCATTTGGTTCACTGTTATTTTAATATTATGTCATGTTATTTAAGGAAAATAATTATTTGATTTATTGACATGTATATATAACTTTTAAAAATCATGAAATTATCACCCAAAGATGACATCTAGTTATCATGATATTTAGATTATATAATATAACATTAAGATAACATTGAACCAAATGTTCCCTAAATCAAGTGCACACAACAATAATTGAGGAAAAAACATTGAAGTAAACGAGGCAAGGATTTATATGGAAAACTCTTAACTTGGGAAAAAGGAATAGGAGAATGGTGAAATGTTATACTATGTTCATATTTTCCCCAAAGGGGTTACAAGAAGTCATCTCATTTAAGGAAGATAACAAGAATCTCTCCTTTTTCACTTTGGATTCTTAGCTCTCTATAAAGTCAATCGCTTTTGGTTTCTTTCTTTTTTTTCCTTGCAATCCTTTACTCTTTCATTCTTTATTGGAGTGGGCTTTTATATATCCCAGGGACTGACTTTTTCTTGTAGTTGTGCATTGACTTCAATTAAACCATGTCTTTAAGGTTGATTATGGTTAGTGGATGAGATGAATAATGAAATCATAGTGACGATTGTTGACTTAGTGGAAGATATCTTGTTGTTGAGGTGCCAAATCTTTTATTATTGTGATGTTACAAACTTGTATCTTCTTTGTGTGTAAGTTATGTTTGTAAGTTATGAGGAGGGCATTAGGTCTTGCTCGTAAGATCTATGTGGTAGTTGTCTGAGCTTCCATCACATATGCAAGGGTATTCAATAAACTACACTGTTCCCTTAATAAGGGTATTCAATAAACCAAAGCACTAATCTTTGAATGCGGAAATTGCCCCCTTACAGCTGGCTACTCATTAGCAAGAGAAGCACAACAAAGTTGAAGAAAGAATTCCTCAATGAAGGACTTGCCTATCTCCTTTTGTAATACCATCGAAAGGAGGTTATTTGACGAGATCTTTTGGTGTTGTCGAATTGAATCGCCACAAAGGAGGTTCTTTGACAACATCCTTTGGTGTTGTGGATTTGAATCCCTCCTTGCCACAACCGACCAGGGAAGGGCCTTTGTCTCTTGGGGTAGGAAAATCACGATTGGGATAGCGGCCACCAAGCTATTGAATTTGGTTATGGTCTTTTGTATCTTTTACTTCTAGTCTTCTATTGAAGAAGAACAATTCTAGTTTCTAGTATTTCACTTTGATCTAAACTTGCTTGCTCTTTTTTTTCTTTACGAAATGTCTTCGCGTGTCATTACTTTTTATCATGCTTCTTCCTCAAACCATGATACCAGTTTTGATAAATATAACTTGGTTATAATCAATGGCTATGCTATGGGGTTCTTAAGCTAGTCTTTCTATAGCGTTACATCCAAGTTGTATTTCTTTTATTATACTAACATGGTGTCAGGGAACATTCAGTGCTTTTTTATGATATTAATTAAGCCTATTAACTAGGAAAAAGTGAGAGATAGAAGGGAAAGTGGCTAAATAGGGAAAGTAGAGGAGGGAGAACAACCTATGAATCATGGACAAGTTATCTCTCGAATGACAACCCTTTCTAGTGTTCCTTAGGGATTGTTTTACTTTGTGTAGATTGACTGAACATAGAAAGCCTTCCATTGGTAGACCAGGCGATTATGTCTTTCAAGAAGGATATTTTACATGTGTATTCCTAGCTATCCTTGTTCATGAAAAGGGATTGGCTTTTCACCCATCAGTGGTAGGTTATGGTATCAATCAGATATTGATAGCTTTTGCAGGTCAGTCGAGCAGCGATATTGTTATCCTCTCATTGGCGAGGCCTAACTCAGCCTTCTGCACTAACTCGTCTAGTATCACTCACTTAGTTCGCTCATGTCTACTATTTCCTTTTTTGTTCATTATTTATTCTATTATGACATAAATAAAAAAGTGTACCTTGTAGTGCTTCTTACGCAGATGTTTTATGAGCTTCATCCTAAGACAGACTGTGAGTTTCTATTACTAATGCTTTGAGTTTGCTTTGTGTCCTTGACCTGGTTTTGTTTGCACACAGTTGATGTACATACCTCCTCCACGTGTAAGGTTGAGATGGGGCTTAGATTTTTTGGTTAATGGTAATAGAAAGTTAATGTCAAGCCTGAAGCTTAGCAAAATTGTGATGCAGATAATTGTAATTAGTTAAAAATCAATTGAATTCTTAAGAGTTTGCTTGTTACATTCAACTGAATATTTCTTGATATTAAGTTTTGCAATTAAAAAAAACCATTGTTTGGAGTTATTTCGGGTTTTGAATTCTAAGCTTTTGAAGCGCATGATTCTTTAACATGGTTTGATCTGAGAAATCTGAAGTTCGATACTTGTGTGTATTATCTCTAGAAAAAAGCAGAGATAAATCTACCAAAGCTTGAAGCTCAAGATGGAATCTCTATAGAGTTGGAGGACATAGGGACGTCGAGGGTTTGGAATATGCAGTACAGGTATGTATATGCTACTGGCAAACTTATTGTTGCTTCTTAGTACAGACTTAGTATGGTATTAGTGTCAGAAGTCTGGTATACCCAAAACTCTCTTTTACTACTTAATCCATGTTTCAAATCTAAGTGAGACTGAACACGAAGAAAGATATAAGAATAACCAACAAGTTCAAGATGTTAGGTAAATTAGTCATTCGAGCTTACCCATTCATGTGCAATAATTATTGATAAAACCTATTATGCAGGTTTTGGCCTAATAACAAGAGTAGAATGTATCTCTTGGAGAACACAGGTATGTAGCTTGTAGAATTCATCATATTTATAATGGTTATACTCTTCCTATTATGCACATGTACTGTTACATTTTGAATTTTTTTAGGAGATTTTGTGAGATCAAATGGTCTTCAAGAAGGAGACTTCATTGTTATCTACTTGGATGTTAGGCGTGAAAAATATGTAAGTCTTTCTCATTTTTGTCTACAATTTTAGATATCAAGCATTAGCTTTCATAGGTGGAAATATGGAAGGTGGTTAGCTCAGAATATCTTGCATAAATATTGTAAGAAGATGGAAGAGAATGAAAGAAAAACTTTAGACTTTTATTATATATATATATATATAGTCTAGAGGTTTCATGAATGCCTTGTTAAACTTGATTGCTTACATATTTGACATCAACATCGTAGTATTGAAATGCATGTGCTCAATGAGTAAAGTTTGTTATTTCAACGTGATGGTTGTGTTACAAAACAGTTATTAACAACAATAATAGCAATAAGCTTTAATCCTCTAGGTTGTGTTAGCTATATGAATTTTTTATTTTCATTATGCTCTGTCAAATAATAACTTCTTAATTACCTTCAAGAATGCAAGATCATTTTTTAATAGTTTTTTGTTATGTTTTCTTTTGGTTTTCTTTTTTTCTCTTTTTATATGAGTAAAATTCAATAATCTAACTCTCCTTATTAGAGCTTCAATTAGCCAGTGCTTTATATGTCCAAATTATCTAAGACACTTTCTGAGTTTATCTTCAATTGAGTGTTTTACAACATTCTTATGAATGTACTTATTTTTCATCTTAATCTTTCGTGTATACACACTCATTAACCTTACCTTAATATATTTTTAAGGGTAAATTGCATTTGAGATCTTGAAGTCAGAATGGTGTTGCAAGTTAGTCTAAACTTTTGAAAAGATTCGATTTAGGTCCTTGAGGTTGTAAAAACCTTATTGTTTGGTCTCAGTTGAGACATAATTATTGATTTTTTATCATTATATTGTAAGATTATTTGCAATCATTGAATTTTTGATTTTTTAGAATATACTTTTGAATATATAATCTTTACATCTTTTAGTTTTAAAATTTTAAAACGGAGAAAATAGAACAGCTTTCTTCCCAACGTTGAGAAATTAATGACCTTTCATTGTTCAAATCTCAAGGCCGAAAAGATATAGAAGGTGGAAGAAAGTAAACATAATAATAAAAATTTTGACACAATGTATGGTGGTTTGGCTTAAACTTAGGGCTAGTCCACGCCTCTTTGTTTCTCCTCTGGGGTTGCACTATTTCAAGTTTATTTTAGCTAAAAGCTCAAGCTCTTGTGAGAAAACTTATGTTTTTTTGGTTCAAAGGCACTAACCAGCTTAACCTTTTTACTGGAGATAAAGTCCAACTTCTCAATTTTTTTCACCAAGAAAACGTATTGTTTTTTGGTTCAAAGGCACTAATCAGCTTAACCTTTTTACTGGAGATAAAGTCCAACTTCTCAATTCTTTTCGCCAAGACTAAGGAACAACCTTACCTAATTTTTTACATAGAGACAAAGTAGAAATCCTTCTCCGCGCAGGGACACTCAAAATAAAATCACAATGACTCTTATGAGTCATATAAGAAATATGACTAATTTGAAATATTACATGGTGTTTTATGTGCAAGTAAATTAACTCAAATGTTCGAAGAAAATATGAAGTTCTCTTTCTTATGTGACTAAAATCGGGATTCATACACCAGAGAAAGAGAGTCGGGAAACTCATTAAAATATTTCAATATGATTAAAATTGAGTAAATAGAAAATTTTAAATAATTTTCTCAAAAATAATATATAGAAAAACTAACTGAAAAGTTTTATGTACGTGTAGTTTTGGGGTAAGAATTTGCTTTCAAATGGTAAATAGCATCTGAGTCCCTCTAGTTTACTCGTATGAGCAAATAGGTCCCTCGAATATTAAAATGTAGCAAACTGGTCCCTCTAGTTTGATGAAATATGCATAAAGGTCCTTGAGTCGTAACCGACGTTAGAAATCACCCTCTCTCTCTCCTCTCCGCATCTCTCTCCTCCCCGCTGGTTCGTCCGGCTGACGTTCGCCGCGCTGCGCCTCCCGTACGCAGACGCGATGGAGGAGAGAGGGGAGCGCGCCCTCTCTCTTTCCTCCAGATCCCTGCGCACGGGCGACGCTGCGCGCAGCCGGGCCCGCCGGCGCCGCGCGACGTCGCAGGACCCGCGGCGGCCGCGCGACGTCGTCGGCGCGGTCCTGAGCAAAGAAGGTGGCTGCCCCGTCATCGCCCATGAGCGTCTCTCGATCCCGGCGCAACAGGCGACACCGGTGTGACCCGCCCTTGGTCCGGCGGGCGTCGCTGT
>KZ451982.1:7590833-7601581 GCA_002786265.1 Apostasia shenzhenica
GGAGGAGAGTGAGAGAGTAGTATCCACTATGAGGAGATATCTGTATAGATCACATAAGCGGATACGCTCCAGGTGTTCCTATGTTGAAATGATTGGGTTAACACCATAAGAGACAAGAGCGCGGGCCTCTCTGAGACATCCTTGATCGACTTCATTTTTTCTCGAGCGTTGAGAATTGGAGCAATTGCAAAGGACATAAGGATACAAACAACAATGCCACGTCCTGATTCGGACCGTTTTGAGCGTCTTTGTTATGAATGGAAGGATTTTAGGAATGTGATCACAATCCTTCTGCCGTATTCTGATGTTGAAGGGGAAATAGTGCGAACAGATCATGCTATCGCGCCCATCAAATCAAGAGAACGCGAGCAATAATCAATCAAAACACATATAATATTTAATTATTAAATTAAATTTACATTTCACATCATACATATATACTAAACTTAAATAACTAACTTATATGCACATCCCTCACATATATTCCAACATAATAACGTAACTTTATATCACATTCCTAACACATATCCCAACATAATATACTAAACTTTATTCAATCAATCACAACTTTCAATAAAAAAATATCTTCTATGCGCAAATTTAAATTTTAACTCCTTTTTAAATCTTAACCTTACAAACAAACACACACAATGTTTAATTTTGTGTGTTGATGGCTAAACAGAACTCTCTTGTTAAGCTCTCTGTCCCATAGATTTATGATTTATGAGTCATAAGCTTTAATATTATGTATTATTATTATTATTTATTATTTTTTTTTTTCTGATTACTGTTGAAAATGATGTTGAATTATTTTCAATGAATAGATGACAGGAGGGGTGAAGGTTAAGGTCAACCTTTGGATCATGTGAGAGGAGCAAGCAGCACAACAAGGCAGTGAAAGCTCTTCTGAAAGGAGGGGAAAATTGCAAGTTGGGATTACTTCAATTTATCATCTGGAATTGATTATCTCAGCCATGGAGATGATCAAAAATCTATTTAGTTCAAATTCTCTCAAATGTATGTATGATTGGTTCCTTTATGTGTGTTTCTCATATCTTTGATCTAGTTTTTTGTTTGTTTAGAATAATATAATTAAAATATTTATTTTTGATTATGTGCATAATATGTAATATAATTAAAATTTAATGTTGGGATTTGTAAGTAGAATGTTAATTTGTTAAAAGTAAGCTCTGGGTTAATTTCTTTGGAAATATAAAACTCATAGATGAATGTTAGTGCATTGTAAGCGCAAGTTCTTGTTCAGTTTGTATATTTTCAGCTTGTTTGTGCTCATGACTGATGTTAAGAATGATGTTTGGAGTATTAGAATGTATTTATTGTGTTTTGCATAATGCGAGATTTTGCTCTCGATGTGGTGGATGTTGTAATCGATGCAGTTGTGCATTAAATATTTGAAAGAATTTTTCATTAAAGATGATTTAAATTAAACATTAAAAATTTGATTCTCGGTTTTTAGGCAAATACGTTGAGCTTGTTATAACTTTTTTAGACGTGAAAATAAACACCTCTGTTTGGTAATAAGAAAAAAAGAAAGGCATTTGGTTTGGAATTTTGAGTGATTTTTGAAAAATGTGGTATGATGTGAAATAAAGTTGATTGGTTTATTGAGAATTGTGTTGGATGTGAAATAAAGTGATTGTTTAATGTTGGAATTTGTGTGAGATGAGATATAAAATAATTTTTTAAATTTTTTTAAAATAAATTTAAGATTTTGATCTTGGGTAATTTTAGCCATGATTTTTAGTTTATTATCAAACAGAGCCTTAGCGAAAGGAGGGAAGAAATAAAAAGCAATAAAATGAAGTGCTTAGTAGTATCGTATTAATCTACTGTTTGAAGTCGAGGTGATAGTTTTATGCGAAAAAAAAAATGCTTATATTAAAGCTGATTTTATTTTCTTTTGATTTGAAAGTGATTTGTTGAAAACAATTAATTTAATTTGTAATTAATTTAATTTGTAATTGATTTAATTTGTAATTGATTTGATTTTCTTCATAGGCGAAATTTGAACTTGAGGCTTCTAATATTCTATTAAATTTGTAATCATTTTGATAAGTGTATATATATAAGAAATCTTTGTATATAAAAATATTATAATATTTAACATAAAAGAGAAATGATTAGAAAAATATCTATAAAATTTAAAATTAATTTTAAAATATTATATTTTAATATATTTAATAAAAATAATGAATTTTGTGAAAATACACTGTTAGATTTAACTCAAAAATTAATTTAAAATTAAACAAAAGCAGTCTTGAGTCAAATTAGACTTAATATTATCTAAAATTTTTATATGTACTCTTTTGATAAAAAATAGTATATTAAAAATTTAATTAAAAGATATGAATTTAAAAGATTATTGTAAACGAAATATTTATTTTTTCTAGGGATAATTACTTATATGCCACACAATTTAGTTTTATTTATGCCTTACTTATCCATTTTTAATTAATTACGCTATGCACATTCAAAACATTATAAAATCTTACATACACATATTTGAGTTAAAACTTAATCAAAATCTATTTGAAAAAAAATTATTCTGTTAGTAAATTATTAAAATTATATTTTTACTCTTAATGGTACATATTTTTCTCTCCTCAATGCTACACTAAAGCGCTGATTTGTCCTAAAATCAATTCACGTCGCGGATGTCTTTTTACTTTGTTGTCACCTAAACATTAAGATTTTAGAATTTTCACTCAAAATATATTTAAATATCCTCAAAATAATATGATGAACGACTCAGATTTTTTGTAATTTAATTATAGTTAGGTTATTAAAAAATTATGATTACTCATTATAATAGAAATAAGTTAAAAATATGTGTATGTAAGATTTTATAATGTTTTGAATGTGTATAATATAATCAACTAAGAATGGACGGGTAAAATATAAATAAAATTTAATTATGTGATATGTAGATAATTATTTTTTTTTTCTAATGGAAGAACGGTAGATTCTTTTATATATAGGGAATAAAAGAGTATGGTGAATTTAATTATTACAAACCCTAAATAAAGTCGACAAAATTTTGAAAAGAAAAATGAAGTGATTTACCTAAATTAGCTTCAAGCTTTCAACAGCTGGTAGGTTTAAAGCCCCGCTCTCGCTTCATTCTCTTTCTTACCTCGGCCGCAGCTCCGCCTCTCTTCGCCGTCACTCGAGGAGTGAGGCTACACGGGTGGCAAGCCCTAGTAGTCGTTAAGGAACGTAAAGGATGGTTTTGCGATTTGGGTTGCGTTCTTGTCTTCAAGCAGCGCCAAGTACGTCCAGTTTTCCCCCTTATCCTCTCGTGCCCTCTTGTGATTTTCTGCCCTTGTCATTCCTCTCTCTTTCTACCTGTTCTGTAGATCGCCAGTGCGGAATGCAACGTATTCTTTTAGCCTTCTTCTCCGTAAGCTTTGTCGGAGATAAGCCCGTACTGGTGAGGACTTTTTTTTTATCTGGTATCGCTGCTCTATGGCAGTTATTTTACTATTTATGTGGCCAGGTTCGTGATTTCATCCGCGCTGCCTTGTATGATCCGAACCAAGGTTATTTCTCCAAACTTTCGGGGCCCGTTGGGGTGCTGGAGAAGAGCGTACGGTTCAATCATTTCAAAGGTAGGGTCTTTTGTAACTCCGTTGGTATTCAACTAATCATTTCATTACAATTATTAAAAGTAAATTTTGTGTATGATATCAAAAACATGTAAACAATCCATGATATCAAAAGTAGTCAATATTGATGTTTGAAGTAATCTATTATCAACCTATTTTGCTTATGACTTGTACATTGTATTGCCTTTCTATTGTTGTTGCTAACAGTCTTTTGGCTGAGAACAACTCATTATCCTAATTTTTGAATGTTATAGTCCATGTTCATGTTTAATGGCTAACAAGATAATAAAGAAAAAATGCTTCTTATATACGTGGATAATGACCCAAAAAAGAAATTTGATTAATACTCCTATATATTGGTTGGACTCAATTGTCGTACAACACATACTTGTGGCCCATATAAGATGTGCATTTCACATGTGAAATTTGAGGGTAAGAACATGAAGTTGGAGAATAAACTTTGAAACTTTTTAGTGAAGGAGATTAATCTTTGCAATTATTGCCTAAAACTTACTATGTTGTTCATGTTCCTGGTTGTTAATTTATTGTTTTGCCTGTTATGCTAATATATCTAATATCTTTTACAGAGAAGATTATACAAAACAAAAAATAGCATGGGTAAATGCATGAGAAAACAAATAGGTAGGTTACATGTATGTGTATGACAATGTGTTTGTGTATCTCTCAGCCAGATCCGTGAAATATTTGCTACCGTAAAACAAATGCACCAAGTTTAAAAAATTTATATATTTGCTTTCCTATCCTGCTCAGATAGATAACAAAATCTACATGTTTATTCCATAATATAGCCAAGGCGTTAGTCAGTTCAGTCGCTATTAGTTGTTTCTCATTTCAATGGTGGTAGCATCAGTGAAGATCAACTCATGAAAGCTTAGGGAATAGACAATCAACACCATTCTTAAAATAGGCGAACATGAATCCAAAATAAAGTTTTGGAATGAAAGTTTGTGGAGGCAAAAAAAGTCTAAGATCTAACCTAGAATCATAGTAATACCTTGGAAAGGGGAAGAATTGCAGAGATTCAATGCCTCATTGAATGGAGTTGCCTATTCACCGCAATCTTCGCTACAACCTTTGATGTCATGATTGCACCATTCTAGTCTTCCTAGGGTATAAGCAATCAACACCATTCTTAAAATAAGCCAACATAAGAGTAAAAAAATTCAAAACAAAATTTGGAATGGAAGTTTGTGGGGGCAAAGAAAGCTAAGATCTAACCTAGAATCACTGTAATACGTTGGAAAGGGGAAGAACTGTCGAGATCCAATGCCTCGTTGAATGGAGTTGCCTGTTCACTGCGAGCTTTGTTGCAACCTTTGCGGCTGCAATCGCACCGTTCTGGTCTTCCTAAGGCTTTGCTCTTCCGCGAAGCCAACGACCTTCTTTCACTACTGTGGACTGCAAACAGGGCATGTCGTTCTTTGTTGAACGAGAGGAGAGCCTGAAGAGAGACGACAAGGAAGCAAGTGGCTATGAGGAGGCGAAGGAGAAGAGATAACATGCTAAAGAAATCTTATGTATTGTAGCTGAGAGAATGAGTCCTTGGGCTTTTTTTTAATAAGATAAAAGGTAGCAGTGTGAAGCTTTTTGATGGGCTGTGTGTTGGAGGTTGTGCGTGCATTTTGTTGAACCGTCTATTTATTACGAAATTTAAAAAATAGGCTGTTGGTAAACAAACTCTCAATATCTTTTTGTAGTTATTAAGATAATTTTATGTGATGGTTTCTTAAGATTATTTTATGTGGTTAATGTTCGAAGACATTAACATTAAATCTCTAAACCCTAATCTCTAAGCCCAATTCCTTTTAAACATTTTTTGTTTTATACCATGTTTCTTATATCTTCAATGGGTTTATTTATCATTCATTTTGCTTAAACTTTTTTTCCTTCAGACCGACATGCTTACTTGCAATATTTGGATAAAATCTACAAGCAGCAAGATATTGCTTGGTTTACTCCTGTTGAACTTTTCAAGGTACCTCTTTATGTTATAAATTACTTGTGCATTTTGTAATCACAGAACCTCATTGATTAGGCTACCCTAGTTAACTTGCAATTATAAACTATGTATCACTATTAGATATTAGATTATGTATCTGCCTTCGATGTTTAGAATGTTCATATACTAATTTGTTGTTTTTGGTTCTAAACTGGCTTGAATACCAACGACCAAACCTATGTGCATGACCTATAAATAAAAAATATAACCATAATTTATGTTCGCTTTTACCCCCTTTACATTGATATGCTCACGAACATTTTCTTATACATTGATATTGGTAAAAAATATGCCCTTTCATGTAGCACTCCTATGAGGATTATAAATACTCATAGGTTCTCCTATCTCAGTGTATAGAAAATTATTACAATATAACCATTCATCTCTTTGTAAATTCAGTTGTTTGAGAGCTGTTGTCCTAATTCAATGAGTTGTCATTCAACTGTCTACTTTTATTATTGTTATTGTCATTCTTAGTTGTTGTAATTGCTAGAAATACAAAGTAATACTATTACTTGCTAAAGGCTTTGTACTTGCAAAATATGGAAAACTGTGGCTAAAGAAGTGTAAGGCTTTTTTGGTTAATGAATCATTAGTTAAGCATACATTTCAATTGGATAGCATTTTACTTGAAGACGGCATCGTAGTCTCTACTCTGGCATAATACACATACTTATTGTGCTAGGAAAGTGTGCTAACAATTATTTTTACCCTTGAAATTACAGCCATGGTATGCTCATGCTATTGCAGAAGCAATATTGCGGACAACGAACCTTTCAATGCCACTAAAGGTCTATTTGGCTACAACAAGCCACTTTCTAACTGTTATTCTATTATTTAAAGTTATTGTTCTTAATATTGTTTGTGTTATTTATTATTTTGTATCCATATTTTGAATTGTGACTCTTTTAACTGTTTATTTAACTTTTTGGTCATGTCATTTAGATATATGAAATTGGAGGTGGTTCTGGAACATGTGCAAAGTGTGTAATGGATTACATGATGCTTAATGCACCTGAAAGAGTATACAATAACATGTCATACATGTATGCTCCCGATTTCTTTTAAGTTCAGTGATTAGTTATTATTATTACTTTTTTAAGTTTCATAGACATTTATCGCCACAATATAGGGTGCTTCTGGATGTGTGTATTTATTTATGGTGGAACATGTGTGAATTGTACTTGATTTTAAATGTACCCAAGAAAAGCAAAGCACAATGATGTTTAAGATAATTTTGTTAACACATGGTTATTGTAAGGATTGGTGGTTAATATGTGGATTTCCATAGTGCCTGCTTGGACTCAAAGTCGGAGTCAGATTGGGCTCTAGTTGAATCTCACAATTAACGTACACAGATCAGCATCGAATTCAATGACTAGGATGACGTTATGTATTGAATCAAAATTCAAATTTAAATTAATTAGAGCTATTAGAGATTTCCATATTAGCTTTATTTAGATTTGATTTGATTTGATTCAGAGCATATCTGGAAGATTTGGAGATTCACCACATTTTGAGCTAATTTTATTTTATTGTAATAGAATTAGTTCTATATTTGCTTTTATTTATTTGATATTTTATTTTCTGCATTTAATATTGTATTTTTAAAATTCTACATGGGATCTCTCTATATAAAGAAGTCGCCCTCCATTGTAAAAGGAATAGCATTTGATGAATGAAATTATGTTTGAGTTTTCTTAGGCCTTGTTTGGTTGGAGGATGAATTTGGGTAAGGAAAGAGAATAATTTATTTTATAGAGTTGATGGGAAAGAAAATTATTTTAATATTGGGAGGTGTGTAAGATGTGAAATAAAGTTGATTTTAAGGTTGGAATTTGTGTTGGATGTGAAAAAGTTTTGGACATGAAAAGTTCTGTGAGCGCAAAAAAGTCTAAGATCTAACCGAGAATCATAGTAATACCTTGGAAAGGGAAGAATGCAGAGATTCAATGCCTCTTGAATGGAGTTGCCTATTCACCGCAATCTTCCGCTACAACCCTTTGATGTCATGATTGCACCATTCCTAGTCTTCCTAGCGTATAAAGCATCAACACCATTCTTAAAATAAAGCCAACATAAGAGTAAAAAAAATTCAAAATAAAATTTGGAGATGGAAGTTTGTGGGGGCAAAGAAAGCTAAGAATCTAACCTAGAAATCACTGTAATACGTTGGAAAGGAAGACACTGTCGAGATCCAATGCCTCGTTGAATGGATTGTCTGTTCACTGCGAGCTTTGTTTGCAACCTTTGCGCGCTGCAATCGCACCGTTCTGGTCTTCCTAAAGGCTGTTGCTCTTCCGCCGAAGCCAACGACCTTCTTTCACTACTGTGAACTGGCAAACAGGCATGTTGTTCTTGTTGAAACGACGAGAGGAGAGCCTGAAAGAGACGACGACAGGAAGCAAGTGGCTATGAGGAGCCGCGAAGGAGAAGAGATAACATGCTTAAAGAAACTTATGTATTGTAGCTGAGAGAATGAGTCCTTGGGCTTTTTTTATAAGATAAAAGTAAGCTGGAAGCTTTTTGAGGGCTTTGTGTTTGGAGGGTGCTGGTTGCATTTGTCTGAACCGATCTATTTATTAGCGAAATTTAAAAAAAGGCTCTTGCAGTAACAAACCCTCAATAACTTAGAATTTTTATAATTTAACTCAATACTCCAATATTGATAGAGTTTATGTACTTAGTATTTTATAATGTGGTTATTGTCTCGAAGACATTAACATTAAATCTCTCAAACCCTTAATCTCTAAGCCCAATTCCTTTTAAACATTTTTTTGTTTTATACCATGTTTCTTATACTTCAATGGGGTTTATTTATCATTCATTTTGCCTTAAACTTTTTTTCCTTCAGACCGAACATGCTTACTTGCAATATTTGGATAAAAATCTACAAGCAGCAAGATATTGCTTGGTTACTCCTGTTGAACTTTTCAAGGTACCCTCTTATGTTATAAAATTACTTGTGCATTTTGTAATCAAACAGAACCTCATTGATTAGGCTACCCTAGTTAACTTGCAATTATATTAAACTATTGTATCACTATTAGATATTAGATTATGTATCTCCCTTCGATGTTTAGAATGTTCATATACTAAATTTGTTGTTTTTGCGTTCTAAACTGGCTTGAATTACCAACGACCAAACCTATGTGCATGACCTATAAAATAAAAAATATAACCATAATTTATGTTCGCTTTTACCCCCCTTTACATTGATATGCCTCACGAACATTTTCTTATACATTGATATTGGTAAAAACAATATGCCCTTTCATTGTAGCACTCCTATGAGGATTATAAATACTCATAGGTTCTCCTATCTCAGTGTATAGAACAATTATATACAATATAACCATTCATCACTTTGGTAAATTCAGTTGTTCTTGAGCTGTTGTCCTAAATTCAATGAGTTGTCATTCAACTGTCTAACTCTTTATTATTGTTATTTTGTCATTCTTTAGTTGTTGTAATTGCTAGAAAATACAAAGTAATACTATATATGCTAAAGGCTTTGTACTTGCAAAATATGTGGAAAACTGTGGCCTAAAGAACGCTGTAAGGCTTTTTTGGTTAATGAATCATTAGTATCAAGCATACATCAATTGGGATAGCATTTTACTTGAAGACGGCATCATAGTCTCTACTCTGGCATAATACACACTAACTTATTGTGCTAGGAAAAAAGTGTGCTAACAATTATTTTTACCCTTGAAATTACAGCCATCTGGTATGCTCATGCTATTGCAGAAGCAATATTGCGGACAACGAACCTCTTCAATGCCACTAAAGGTCTATTTGGCTACAACAAGCCCACTATTCTAACTATTATTCTATTATTTAAAGTTATTGTTTCTTAATATTGTTTGGTGTTATTTATTATTTCCTATCCATATTTTGAATCTTGTGACTCTTTTAACTGTTTATTTAACTTTTTGGTCCATGTCATTTAGATATATGAAATTGGAGGTGGTTCTGGAACTGTGCAAATGTGTTAATGGATTACATGATGCTTAATGCACCTGAAAGGAGTATACAATAACATGTCATAATGTTATGCTCCCGGTTTCTTTTAAGTTCACATGATTATATATTATTACTTTTTTAAGTTTCATAGACATTTACGCCACAATATAGGGTGCTTCTGGATGTGTGCTATTTATTTATGGTGGAACATGTGTGAATTGTACTTGATTTTAAATGTACCCAAAGAAAAGCAAAGCACAATGATGTTTAAGATAAATTTGTATAACACATGGTTATTGTAAGGATTGGTGGTTAATATGTGGATTTCCATAGTGCGTGGGCTATTTTTTAATGCTTGGACCTTAAAGTCGGAGTCGGATTGGGCTCTAGTTGAAATCTCCAATTAACGTAACACCAGATCCAGCAATCCGAATTCAATGACTAGGATGACGTTATGTATTTAATCAAAATTCAAAATTTAAATTAATTTAGAGCTATTAGAGATTTCCATATTAGCTTTCTATTTAGATTTGATTTGATTTGATCAGAGGCATATCTAGAGAGATTTGGAGATTCACCACATTTGGAGCTAATTTTATTTATTGTCATAGAATCTAGTTCTATATTGCTTTTTATTTATTTTGGTATTTTATTTTCTGCATTTATTATTGTATTTTTAAAATTCTATATGGGATCTCTCTATATAAAGAAGTCGCCCTCCATTGTAAAAGGAATAGCATTTTGATGAATGAAATTATGTTTGAGCTTTCTTATAGCCTAGATCCGGGTTAAGGCGGTCGATAATTTCAGTGAAGGAAAAGGGTAGGGTTAACCTTTGGTGAGAAATCCTTAAATTAGCCCTACTTATCCACTTTTCAAAAAAAAAAAATCTTTGCGTACTCACCTACCTCGGAAACTCGTCCCGCTCGCCAGCGCCGCTGCAGTTCCGTACTAGACTCGGTCCCAACGTGCCCGCGCTGCCCGGCCCAGCGCCAGCCGCCGCACGCCGCCCCGCGCGTCGGCCCGCTTGCCTGCCCAACCGCGCGCTCCCGGTCCGCGCCCCGCCCTTGCCGCGCCCCTTACCAAGCGCCCAACCCGCCTGTGCTCGCGCCTGCCTGCCCCCAAGCCCACGCCCT
>KZ451982.1:7601606-7641806 GCA_002786265.1 Apostasia shenzhenica
CGCCCCCGCCTGCCCGCGCCCGCGCGCCCGCCTGCTCCCTCTCGCACTCCTGCCTGCGCGCGCCCGCGCGCCCGCCCGTGCTTGCGCCTGCGCGCTGTTTGCGCTTTGTCCGTGCGTCGCCCATACTCGATCAGATCAGTTAATCATCGTCAGTGACTTTTCTCTGATTTAAATCATTGGTAAATTCTTTCCCAAGCGCTACTAAGCTGATTATTTGACTTCAACACAAATTAGTCGCTTGACTTGGATTATTTATTTGGCTCTAATTGTATGACCTGATATTTCTTTGTGTGTCAATTACTGTTGGATTTAACTATGAGACGTCTGTCCTAAATTCCTGAACCTCGGATCTGATTTATTGAATTTAATTTGACGCCCTAATCTAAGTTGATAAATTCTTATTTATCATACGATCCAGTTTAATTTTAATTTTAGAATATCTTAATTTTCGGGATTCAGAATCTTATTTATCATATAATTTATCTAAAAAATATTTTTCTCTTAATTAAAATAATTTGCTAATCGATTTTGTTGAATATAAATATAAAATATTATTGGCATCTTTTTCCGTCCCGCATCAGTTAGGTTTCATAAAATATCGATGCTTCATAGTTATCCCACATTGTCCGCCACTAAGCTTCATCACCCGTAGGTTCCATCCCAACATCGATCCACTTCTGTGCCTCCTCCCTAACTTGCCTGCGTGGTTTTTCTCTATTCATTCGAGTTGTTGGACCACTCGAGGAATCCTATTATGCTTGTAGTTCTTGTGGATAATTACAAGCAGGTCCCAAAATTCCAAGTAAGTTATATTCTTTATCAATCCACTAATTCTGGATAATCGTTTCAAGTGGAAGTGAACTTTTGAGAACTTTGCTCGAAATTACTTCAGCTTGTGTGAACTTCTGAGAACTTTAATTCCTTTTTTGTCTTGTCTAATTATTTGAAAACAAAATTTTTACCTTGATTTGAGATTGATAATTTTTCAGTTGCAATCAATCTGATTTATCTAAATTTGATTAATTATTTTCGCTAGATTGCAACTTTTCTAGTTATTGGAAAGTTCGTTATGAAAATTTTACATTGATTTGAGAATAATATACTACGTAAAGTTGTTGGTTTGAAGCACCTAGATTCAATAGTAGACTAGATAATAAGGCATATTTAGATTGAGATATTGATATGAAATATTATTACTAATAGTATTTGATGGAAGGTCTAAGAAAGGTCACATTTATTAAGATGTAGCTTAATGTAGACTAGAATCTTTATTAATGTTGTTGAGAATTTTCGCCATCATTGCAAACACCTTTGATTTGGACAAGTTTAAGGTAATTCTTAGAGAAAAGCATATTTTTCATACCTATCTTGAACATCTCTCTTATTAAGGTCAAGTTTGATTTTAAGGGCATGGCATTATTTGAGCACTTTACTAGATTTGATGATCATTTTAAGTGATGTTGTGTTTCTGAGGAGTCTAAAGTTAATTGTAAAGGGATATATTGGTGGGTGGAGAGAAGATAAACTGGATGAGCTTTAATGTTATTGGATCGATACGTTTGAGGCCCTATTTGATGACCTGAGCTTGTGAGCGAACCCTTAAATCTTTAGCATTCCACCGTCTTGAGGAGTAAGATAATTGTACCTCGAGTGTTATAATTTTTGTGGCAACACATATTATTGCACATGCCCCTATTAATAATCTATATCTTTTTGAGGAATAGACAATCAAGTGCCTTACAGATACTCTTGTTTTGTTAGACCACTTCTGCCAAGGAAGAACAAGATTGAGTGTCCCATTGAGGCCTTAATGAATCTTTAAGATTAGCATGCCTTCTTTTCTATCTTAGTTTACGTAGTAGAACTTGCCTTTGAAGAGGAATAATATGAGGAAGAAATTGAAGAACATATGTGACGAAAAGGTCATAGAGCTAATTGTGGTAATTGAAACTCTTGATTATAAGGATGTGGCTATATATCCTACTAGGACATGATTGAACACTCAAGGGGAATACTTTGTTGCATGTTGAGTTTTTCTATTTAGAGAGAATTGACGAGGTCATCTTGATGATTGACCTGCTAAGATCTAGTTGTCATCATGATGCTATGAGTGATGATGCAAGGGTTTGTTAGTGTTGAATTAATTAACTCTCTTTTATTTATTTAGTGGGTTTGCTTATTCTCACATAATCTATTTCTATTTTAGAAAGCAAAGATATGACATGAAGCTACGAGAATATGACATAACGTGACAACTTCCTAGATTATAGGATAGACATTGTAAGACTCATCAAATAATGTAATAATTAAATAATAAGTATCTATATTATAGTTTAATTTATTATACTTTACTCAATATTATATAAGCACCTTCGAAGTATGAAGATATCACAAGGACACATGTACGTGGCACGACACATTGAGTTGTTTAGATATGTTCATGTTTCATAATTAAATCTATTTTATAAAAGGATTGGCCCATCTATTAGTAGAGCCGGTAATTAAATATTTGGAATATCTTTGATGAAAGGAAATGTACAATCTGATACTTGATGGCCTTCGTGTAGATTCCTGAAGGATCGATATCGTAGAAGGAAATGGTAGGGGAGCTTTAAGCGAGAATTCTCAAAATTTTGGTTATACCTTTTTGAGAGAAAAATATGTGACTGTAGTCGTCATCTTCATCTCCCTGCTCCAACCTTAAACAAGTTAGCCGTCGCATTGTGTCTTTTCGATCAAGATTCCAATTGCATCACCCATTTTAAGTGTACCTGTCGACTTCACGCATGAGTCGCCAAGATGTCAGCCCTCTAAGATCTAGTGATATCACTATTCTATGTCCTCTTTGCACCATCGAACGCTTCCTTGCAATAGCTTGACTACACTTGCATTGTCTGCTTAGTGACCATATACTCTTGCATAGGCTGTTGCAAGGAAACTGTGTGCACCATGCTTTTAGAGAAATGCCTTGGGAAGCCTTGGTGGATTTAGCCCTAACGAGTTCATGTAGTTATTTGAGTTCAATGACTCAAGTTGGCTATGAGTCGTACCCTAATTTTTTTTATTAAGGTATATTACGACAAAATTTAAATTATTTTTGGATAATTGCTTTTAATTTAATTATTTTTTCATCGGGACTTGTTGATTGGTTGATTAATCTACTAGAAAATTACCATTGTTATTAAATTTGGGAAATCCCAATTTTAACTTCAGAAATCTTCTCTTATTTATTGAAATGCAAATAGGTTTATTTGCAAGTTTAAATAGGTTTCATTTGCAAGTTTTTAAATCAATTATTTTATTGCATAGTTACATCTAGAAAATTTTGTGTTTATTTGAAAATAAATTGCAATTAAATTATAGATCTCTTATTTGCATTTTAAATTTCGTATCTATCCCGCACCACCTGTCTACCAGCATATTTAAAGATTGAGAAGTAAATTGCAATTAAATTATAGATCTCTTATTTGCATTTAAAATTTCGTATCTATCCCGCATCACCTGTCTACCAGCATATTTATAGATCACCTGTCTACTTTTCCTTTACTTTGTCTTCCTAGAGCCTTTGACAAAGCCAACAATTGCAGCTACCTCTTTGCCAGTGCTGGATAGGCTAACTATGGCCTTATATGAGAACCTTGTTGGAGTTTGCAAAAGGATAATGAACGCAACCTTAGGTAAGTGATTTAATTGTATGGGAAAGGAAGTCATAAGTAGGCAGGCTTGAGAACTACACTTGTAAATAGACAAGAATATTGTGGCACGTACATGATTCCCACAAATTATAAGAAGAAAAATCTAGACAGTGATTGAAGGGAAATCATAATTTGTGATTATCACCAAAAATCTTATGATCTTTAATTTTGGCATGCTCTGAAGTTTTACAGATTGTGGTTTCTTTCTCCCATCTGAGTTGTAGATGGAAGACACTTTGCATATGTTGTCAGTTATCAGGACTGGAACTGAATATGAAAATGAAGAAATTATTCTTCAAGTTTGACTGATCAAGTCAGGAGTTTGTTAATATTAGTATTGAGCAGTGGTTGATCTTGCAATGAAATTCTATTTTACAGTAATGGATGGCTAAGTATTGATATTTGAATATTGCAAATTACAGTAATTGAAGTATGCAGTGTATTCTCTGTCAATTAGATTGATTTCTTTAATACTATCTTACTTTTTTGATTTTTTTGGCAAATTTATTTCTCTTATCTTTTTGCATTTTTTTAAAATTATTTAGCTCGGTGGAAATTAGTCCTTCTCTTGCCAATAAACAATTAGAGACTGTTGGAGAAGTTCCAAGACATTTGGATCGGTATAAAGTGGAGCACCGTGATGCATTAGATAGAAGTGGATGGAGTAAGTGCAACTTATTGTTTTACTTTTGTTTTCTCCATTTATCATCTCATCCTTTCATGGATTTAAATGGCAATGTGTAGGACAATTGAAAGTACACAGAAAAGGTATTAAATATGGTCTCTAGTATTACATTTTGCTCTATTAAAGTTTGCTTCATTCTGTACGATTGTTTGGACTTCTTTTATTGTATCTTTTCTCGCATAGAAGATAACAATAAGGGTGGGTAAAATGCTGGAACTAAGTAGAATATAAGGAGTAGTTATGCTGTTACTTATGAATATGAATAACTTCTTAAAATTTTAATCAGTGAGAAGAATCAAGTTATTATCAGCTGGTCCATTGTTAAGAAAATGTTGCTGATGAGAAAATTGAACTACGGAACCATTCATTTGTTTGATACATTATTTGTAACGATTTAGTAGACATCAAATCCTGCTGTTTATGAGTTCAAGTTTCCATGCTTTATGCCCTAAGGTGGAAAATACTGTGGATGCTAGGTGAACTTTATGGCTAGAGTGTTTAAAGGAGAGAGAAAGTTTGTTAATTTTGTGACTATATCATGAATAAATGTTCATGTTATGAAGTAACTAAAATGAGAGCTGAGCTCGTTCTAGGTGGTTCACTATTCAGGAAGGCATAGTTCTCCGAGATGAAGAAACTGATGCTGAAAATTATTTTGAAGTGTTAAATACAAATCAAAGGCAGCCTTACTGGTTACTGGTCTAGTTAACAATTTATGATCTTATTGTCAATAAATATCTCAGATTGCATTTGCAGAAGAATTTAGTATAATAAAAATGAGTGTGACTTGATGGTTATATAAAATGGGAGAGGTTTTGATATCTGTTCTATGATAATGGACGAATGGTTAATATAAATATCACAAAAGGCAGATAATTAATGAGGCAATTTGGGGGATTTGTTTGACTCCAAGTAATCCTGGCAATATGCTGCGAATACTATTCATTCACAGTGGATTAAATGATGATATCACTAATTTCAATGAATTGATAGAGTTTTAGATATTGACTAAAGTGTTTAGTATAACAAATTGTTAAGTCTACTTACTATTGGCTCAGTGGCTTTTCAAGAGAGGGGGTGAATTAGAATTAATAAAATTTTACTATATTAAAACAAAATTAATATTTATTATATAAATATGAAATATAATAGCAGCAAAAGAACAATTTGTCCGATATTAGAAATTAATTAGAGGTATCATCATGTAAATACAAAAAATCAAACAATGGTTAATTTAAGAACTTTCAACAATTAGCTAGTAGAGTTACCAGACAAATTCTACAAATCAGGCAACCTGTAACATTAAGTACTAATAATCTATTTGATAGATTTCAACAATCAGCCAACATAATAAGTTGGCAGATACAGAGAATTGGACAAGCGAACAAAACACACCCAGGACAGCTCCATGTTAAATAAGCTAGAATTATTTGAGTTTAATTTACTAAATAAGTATAAACTTTTGAAAAATACTTTAGATAGGCTTAAGTAAAAAAAATTAGTTTAATAGAGATAATTTCAATATAATAAGAGCACTAAAAGAGCAAGAGAAATAAGATGCACAATCGACTTATAGTAGTTCGGCTTTCCGCTTAGTCCAGTCCCCATGCTTCTCAAATAAGAAATTCTACTAAAACCTCGGCTATTATGGGAACCAAAGCTGAATAAACTCAATTACAAGTCACTTCTTTAAGGACAAGGAGCTAACCTCATGATTTTTTACCCAAAAAAATCTAACCCAACACTCAGATTTTTACAGGGTCAATCCTAACCTACATTTGAGTTTTTCATAGGGTCAATTCTAACTTCTCACAAATAGAAATAAAATGGAATGATTAGCTATCTAGTCAAAAAAAAAAACAACTTTTACACAAGAATTTTATAATGAAGAGCTCTAATGCATACACAAGTTTGTCAGGAGAAAAACTTGTATAAATTTGAAGAGCACTTGGTGGAGAGCCTTTATGTAAAAGCTTGAAGAAGAGTAGAGTATATAAAGAGAAAACCTTCTAAGGTAATTGTAGTCGTCAAAATCAATAGGGTTCAACACTTACATAGTTGCTTTTCTGTTCCTAAGAATAATTGATTCATAAGAGTTGGATATTGATTAGTTGGAAAGCACCTTCAAGCATGTATCAATTTTGAAGCACAAGTAGAGATATAGAAACAACCAAAACTAGACATCACTTACTCCGTTAATAGTCCCTAAAATAACAGTAATCTTACATTACTTTTTCATTATGCACCTTCAAAATTGTGTTTAACATTTAGATTGTAGATGGGCAGGTTTTGTGGGTTGCTTAGTTGTTTCCAGCTAACTGGTATCAATATTCATTATTCATTATCTTTCTGACTGTGGGCTACAACTAGAACTACATTCTTTCATAGCACTGTCTAAAAATATTCCACATTGACATTAAGTTATTGGCAATATATGAATTTTGTTGACGATATATATGATTAAGCATCAAGTATTAAATAATAGTTCAAAAGAAACGGCAGAAGTTTGAGTCATCGAGGTATGTTCAATTGGATAAGGAATGTCAAGTGACTATATATTAAAAAGAGTGGGTGTCGCACAAGTTATAGCTAAGAAAGTTGGGTGATTTGGGCATGCAAATTGAAAAATGAAACAACTCGAATAATATCTGTGATAGAATTGATGTTTAAGCTAAGAAATTAAAGCATTTGGATTAGCGGTGATATGGGTACGGTCTGTGCAGAAATTATATTTAAATTAGAGTTAACTCCACTTTCAATCTACTGTCGAGGACTTGAGGGTTTGAGAAATAACAAAATTGGGAACTATACTATACAATTAGTCCCATAAAATACATCTATGCTGCTCTATGATAATATAATGTAATAGCTCCGCAAAAAAATGGTCATAAACTTTAGCCACTCACACCTTAAATATATACAGGGCATGTTGATTCCCATCCATGTTGGGTGATAATGTTAGAGGTATGTTCCTTAATGTGCTCTCAAATACTATGTTGTGATTGTTGTGACTATTTTCCTGCATGCTGATCTTGTAATGCATCAAGGCTTCCTAATTCTCTTATAACTCTTATTTCTATGCCTTCACAACTTCAGGTTGAAGCTTATTCTTATAACAAAACATAATGCATCTTTGCTTTAAGAACCCCAACTGCCAACGCATGATAATGCTAGGAACAAATTTAATAGTTGTTTTTCATGATAATGGAAAATTGTAATTCAGATGATGCACAACCAATTATAATTTTTATGTACCTGTGTACCCTATAATAACTTTCAAATAATTTTGTATAGGACTTTGCATGTATGGCTGACAGCACCTATAGCTAAGTCAAGTATACAAGCTTACCACCAACATTTGTATGCTTAGGCATCCTAATGTAAGACAAGTGCAAAGAATACAAGTTCAGAGATTAGCAAACTTAAATAACAAATTAGTCTCAAGCTAATATGTAATTATCTTATTTAATTTGGTGATGATTAAGAAAATTATCAAATCAGCGGAAAATTTTAAATAAAGCGGATCCAAGGTAATTGAAAAATTACTAGTTCAAATTAGGGCTCAATTCGAGTTTCAAAAGATCAAAATTCTTAGTTTAGATTGGGAGCTCAATTCGGATTTCAAAAGATCGAAGCAAAAGAGGATTTGGGTTTTCACAATATAAACCTATAGTAATTTTACTTTGCTCTAATTACAGTAAAATGACTCAACAGAGCAATTTCAAGCAAATTCCAGGCATATAGTAATTTCTACAGAAAACCATTAACCAAAATTATTTGGATTGTGAAAGATTGCACTTGAGCTGAAGATTTCTATCACCAAAATGTAATTTTTCTTCATTAGGGCTCAAAAATGATTAGATGAATAGTGTGAGCAACTAGCAAATGGCTCGGGTGGGAGCAGTTTGCTGGCAAGGGCTCAGCCGACCTGTGCATGTGTGGCGATTTGTGTTTGCAGCTTGCGCAAAAGGCGAGCGTATGTGCTTGTGCTCAGCTGGCTCGATGAAGTGGTCTACTAGTTCTAGCAGGTGTTGGCGAGCCGTTTTGTGTGCTGGAGGTGGACTGAAGTTGGAGAGGTAGGTGCATGGTCAGGTCGACGTGACAGTTGCTATTCTAATGAACACCCAGTTGATTATTTCCTCGCCAAATACGAGATCTCGAACATTCGACAACACTTCATCCTCAACCACCCTAGTTGTGACATGCTGAAGGTTTCTAGCATGGAGATCGCACCATGTTGGATGGACGAGATCATCTCTTACCTGAAAGATAGTGTATAACCAACAAAGAAGGAGGCCAAAGAATTCAAATTCAGTGTGCCAAGTTTCTTCTAATAGACAGAGTATTGTACAGACGATTGTACTCGCAACCTTACACTAAATGCCTTTGGTCGATGGAAGATGCATAAGTGATGAAGGAAATTCACTCCGGGGAAATTCCTCACGGCCGCAGCCTAGTCACTTGCATCCTTCACTAGGGCTAATTCTGGTTGGACATCCATCGGGACGCCAAAGAATTCATTTAGAGGTGCCCTCAGTGCCAACACTATGTTGATTTACTCAATCAGCTAGCCGGCTACCTTCGTACTATTAACTCGTCCTGGCTATTTGTTGTGTGTGGCTTAACTTGATCGGTCTCATGCCACAAGCAGCCAGAAACTACTAGTGGATTCTACTCGCCGTCGATTACTTCACCAAGTGCGTGGAAGCTATCCACTGACTCAGGCAACTTCTCACCTGGCGAAAAGGTTCCTATAAGCTAACATTGTTTATCGTTATGGCGGCTCCATGACGATTATCACAGATACCTCACATCTTTCACTGTCATTCATTTCAAGGAATTCTGCAACAAATATAGTTTCGTTTTGCGTCTATGTGGCACCCATGGACTAGCAGACTAACGAAGCTACCAACAAAAATCTTATAAACGTTCTCAAAAAGTGTTGGATGGAGTCAAGGCTGGATGTGCTTCTGAAGGCAATTGGGCCTACAACACGGCACCATCAAAGGTTACCTAGGAATCTCTGTTCTCATTAGCATTCGATGTGGATATTGTTGTCCTAGTGGAAGTGGAATACTACTCCCCCTCGAGTCGAAGTTGTCGTTGCATACGGCTCTCCCTTAGAACAATGACGAATCATAGCGTCTTGATCTGAACCTCCTAGAAGGCCGTCGACAATGGGCAGTCCGCAAAAAAGTTGAAGCATAAGCACCGCATGAAGTGATGCTATAGCAAAAGGGTCAACCCGCGGGATCTTCTCCCCGGGGACTTCGTTCTCAAAAAACACGTGATGGCGGGCACATGTCTAGCTTTCCCAAGCTGGAACACAATTGTGATGGATCGTTTATCGTTCGCGAAATTGCCGATCCTAATGCTTACTACCTAATGTAGCTGGATGAAACACTTATTTCACGCACGTGGAGTGGAAATGCACTAAAGAGATTCTATTCCTAGATACTTAAAACTATCTTATATTACCTTGTGGCTTTTTGCCATGTTGAAAATTTCTAATAAATCATATTCTGTTCTCACCTTATATGGCATGAAAGCTTGGGATAGCTATGGAACACTTACTAACTCTTGACTTTCCTTGATAAACCCAAAGTGGCATACGATTTACGAACCATTCTTCTGTAACCACGCTATCCTGAACAATTCCCAGGCATGCTGGGAAGGAAGGGCGATCTAATGGTAATCTAGATGATGCCCGCACAACCAGTCACCTGCATACTTGCACCTTCCTTCAGCTAAAGGCTTCATAACTTAGAGTCTGGAGGTTTCCTAAGTCTTCGTTTTGGTGTGTTCTCCTGATGGACTCACCACATAGCTAACACACCTAAACCTCCCTTCGAGCACATTTGACTGGGCTACGCCATTCTCCTTTGACTGAAAGGCCCATACCTTATAGTTAAGAAGTTTCTTATGTCCTGTATCTTGGTGTGCTCCACGCGAATGGCTCACCACACTTCTAACACATCTGAACTTCCCTCTAGTCCCTTATGGGTTGGCTATTTCATTCCCTCCAACATCATTTGAGGGATCCTAGCCCTAACTATTCAAGATAGAAGCAGCAAAAGCCCCTCTCAAGTCCTGCTACGGGGCTAGACTTAATACCTAAGTTAATTCTATAGCTAAGGTGCCTGAGATTTTGCCACCTAGCATGGACCCAACACCTAGTATACCATTGTCCATTGCAACTACCCAAGGGGTATCACTTAGCAACTATCGCTCAAGCATGCTCTGTGTCGCCAATCCCTGGACCTATCAGATCCTAATTGTAACTGTCTTAGGTATAAGTGGCAAGAGGTTCCCCAAGTTCTGCTAGGGAGCAAGACTTAATACCTAAGTTGATCCCGCATCCGAGGCGCTTGAGCCCTTCACCGCACCGTCTATCCACAAAGTATCACTTAGTAAACTTTCGCTCAAGTACACTTTATGTTGGCAATCCCTAGATCATCCGTATGAATATCATGCATAAGGGGTTACAAGTAAGAAAACAAAAATATAACAAAGAAAATCAAAGCACATTTAACGTACTCTACAAGGTTAGTCCCTCCACCCTTTAAGTTTTCTTCCTCCTTATCTTCTAAAGAGCCTTCTGCCAAAATCTCAAAGAACTGAGGCAAGCCCTCATTTGAAAGATCAAGACCACCACCGAGTACATGGACTCATAGCCCAAGTATTTGATTGGGACAACCCGCTTCAGGGTTTCCATGGTGGAAAGCTCCTAGTCAAGGAGACCTGTAATGAGGGATTCCTATTCTAACCTATTATCTGTCATCCTCTGTTTTGGGTATGGCAGACTCTATACATAGTTAGCGATGACCTTCTCCTTTAGAGTTATGACTATTTCTAAGGAGAACTTTGGGTCGAAGGATTGCTTCTTTAGTTGGGCCACCTCAATCTTTAGCGTTGCACCCCCGCCCCCTCTTTAGCATCCCTGGCGTCTTCCTTCATTGCCGCTAGATTGGCCCATAAGGCGTTCATTTCTATAGTGTGTGGCCTAGAGCTTCGCCACATGACCCGCCAAACCTTTCTGAAGGAGTTGGGACTGGGCTCAAAGTGTCACTAGGTCTGTCTTGAACTTGTGACGCTCCAAGCCCATATTCCGGATGATGATGTTGACATTTGCCTTGTTCGCTTACAGCTTTTTCATCTGTATACAAAGAAAAAAGAAGTCATCAACATGAACCGTGATTTACCTGTAGAAGATCATTTGCGATTTTTCGTGTCAAGTACTTTCTGGAGACCATGTTCATAGTTTCTTCCCAACTCTTCACCGTGAGACCCCCTTCCCGGCATGAGCCTGGCGTCCCTGAGACAAGATAATCACTTCTTCAACTTTTAAGGAAGGTGAAGATGAAAGTCACAGCCCTTGTCAGTAGACTCGACTTCCATCCTCCCTTTCTCACTACTAAAATGGCCTTCGAAACTGGTTGGCTCGCACGTCGTCCCCACAAAGGAGAGGAGGTCGTCACCATATGCGCTATCAGTAGCTCGGACGATCTCCGCCTCCTTCATAGGGACCGCCCCTTCATCGCCCTCCTTATTGATATTAATTAAGGGCTCCGCCTTTCCTCTCTTCTTGGGGCTTCTTCCTCTTCACCTTTTCCCCATCCTTCTTCCTTTTTTTTTCTCAAGAAGGTCACCGCTGACTACTACTAGTCCCTCCATCAGATCTATCACTAACATATTTTGGGATTTGACCTTCGGGGGGTCAAAGTCTGGCTTCTTCTCTCGAGGATCCTCCACACTTTCTTGCTTTTGTCAGCCTCCTCGTTGTCACTCGATCAGCTACTCTCCTTGCTTCCTTCCTCTTCTTCTCTCTCTTGGTCCCCTTCCTTCGCCAGCTTCACAGCCTCTGTCACTTCCTTCTTCTTTGGTCGTTCTTAAGTGGCTAGAGTTGCCACAAACTCCACTAGGGAATACTCTTCTTCTACAGCATATTCCTTTTGGTTCGTCCTCACATTACCCGATATGGTCCAAAGTGGGAACTCCATACCCCTCAGATAGCTTAGTAGCTTCCTATCACGATCATTGGCCTTGAACTAGGGCTCTTTGAACATGTAGTCGTCTGTCACCTTGGAACATGGTCATTCAGTCCTAGCTCCCCTTCGACGAAGCAATAAATTCTCTAGTAAGAGTGGAAGCTAAACTTATGGGCGAAGATGGTGTCCCTCAATTGGGACCCTCATATTCCGACTTCCCGTGTACTGGATGTTCTCCTGGAACATGAATAATACCCGGAAGATCCACAGATCCCACATCCTCTTACTCGTCTTCGGGATGTAGGCGGGGAGAGTAAATGTAGGCTATGACGTTTGGCGACTTTGCACAGGGACTAGCTTGTAGTCGTACAAAACCTTGGTGAACTTCTGAGGGGGCAACATCATCTCCATTCGAGGAAGATGTTGTAGATGTAGACGAAGCTTGCAAGCGATTTGTTGGGCATGTCCAACGCCTTCACCAGGCGTCTCCCTTCCAGGTTTAGACTAGATGGGACCTTGACCCCGCTTTTTTCCCTCTCCTCCTTCCTTGCCTTCCTCTTCCTCCTCATCCTTCCCACCTTCTTATTTGAATAGGGACGGTGCATCACTTTAGGGAACATTGCCTTCTTTTCCCGGTACTATCACTTGTATAGATCGCTCTTGCACCGTGGGCTCTGCCACAAGTACTTGTCACTGAGGAAAGCTTTACTTGAGACGGCCATACCGTCGTCATCCACGGTAAGTGGTATGGCCAGGAGTCGACTCTCCATTACGACGGCCTGCCCTAGTTTCAGCATTACACTGTTCGTCTTCCTGACCACAAGGATATTGGCTTTCTTGTCGACGGTAGTGGACGGCTTCACTGATGGGGTGCTTTTCCCCCCATTGTCCAGATTTAACACCTTGGTCGCAAGAGGACACTCATCTAGGTCCACTTCAATGAGCGCTCGTCGAATCCATTAGCGGAGAATAGGTCAATTGCTTCTTGGCCTAGCTAGATGGCCACCCTTTGAAGCACCCCTACAACAAGTACAACATCCAGAGTAAGTGGTAGAGATTCCTGTGTTGCAACTGCCGTTGTAATCATTGGTGGCACCTGCAGCACTTCCCTGATCGGTACGGAGGGCGCCCTGTTTTGGCCCCTTTTGTCTCTGGCTCATTGGAAGAAGGTGGCGCTCCCTTTTTTAGAAATAAGAGAGGAACTTCGTCATCATTAAATTCCTCTTTGGTGTCATTGTCTCTCTGAGTCTGAAGAGCTGTCTCTCACACGGGTGGTCTTCGCAGTCACGCAGCAAATGATCACAAGAGGCAGAAGATGAGTCGCTTTGTCGCAATGTCGCTTTATATACCTCTTTCCTCTATAAGTGCCGCATAATCCTTGGTCAATCGCCTCGCACACATCAATGTTTGCACTCGGTAATCAAGGGGGCTGATGTTTGTGTGGGAAACTCGAGTGCATCACGGCCATCCACATGGCAGCAGCTCAGTTGCCCAAATTATCGCTAGCTAAGCCAGTTGACGCACAATGAACGAACCAAGGAAAGCTCCATCTCACTATAGGTGCAATTAGCGGTAGAAGTTCGTCCAATGGTCCTTGCCTCATTGCTACTCCGTCGTGTGGGGCTTAGCCTACCTTCTCAGGATATTACAACCACCTACTCTCGCTATGTCCTCTCGATGTCGTGCCACACCTTACTACTTTTCTCTATTCTAATTCTAAGTTGGTGGCGTGTAGGAGCTACGACAATAGAGAGGTCCTATATACTGTTCCTGGTGACAACCCACATCGATCATACAGAGAAAGGTGCCTTTAAGCATCACCGAGCTAACTATCTAGTTGCTCTCCTAACACTATGGATTGCTGAGCCGGTTCTCCCGCCAGTGCCACTGCACTTGGGTTGACGCAGCAAAATCTGAACCGCCCAAGCCTCTTGCTCTCTTGTGTGGCTGGGATGAAGGGAAACCCATTCTCCCCTCTGGTTTTCCTACAACTACTATAAATACTAGAACTTTTCTAAAGTAAAGGGATTGGATCCTAAGCACTTCTAGTCCTCTACCTATTGTACTACCTTTTTCTCTCTCTCTGTCACTCCCTTTTTCTTAAACATCTTGTACTCACCCTTTAGGAATCTTCAAAACATATAGTGAAATTTGGACTGGTTTGGTCGGTGGACGGAGAATTTCTTTGAACCACCTAAATCTCTATCTTTTTTACCTTCTTGCACTTTATTATGACCTGTCTTTTCCTACGGTCTTTCCCCTTTCTACGTTACCGATGAGGCACTTGTGCATCGCTTGCTAGCAGAGCTTTCTCATTTCTTTTAGTCCCACTGGCTTAGCCATATGAGACTATTAGTCCCTCATGCTTGTTCGTGCGGGATTTGCTTATAGGTAACCTTTTTTGTCCCCTTTTGGGACTTAGCATCCTCATTGAGGTTTGCTTCACCATGAACCAGAGGTACATGAACCCCTCCCATCATGGCTCAAAGGTTAGAGTTGGCTCTGATATGAAATATCATGGCATGCACCTTTCTTGTAGAGGTATTGTCTGCTTTGGCTCAACGACTGCACTATTTTGTCTCAAGAGTGTGCCTATACTACTTAGGCTTAACCCTTTACATATAAAGCTTAGTAACTCCCACTGGCTTGGCCATGTGGGATTATTTGTCCCTCTTATGTTTATCTTTGGTGTTGTAGGTTCAGTCAGAGTGGCATGCTTGTTTTGAGGTATTTTGAGGTATTTTGAGGATCCCAACTTCCTTAGAAGACATGTTGAGGTGGATTATGGAAACTCACACTTCTAAAGTATTCGAGACATTTCAACATGTTTAATGCTTTCCAAAATATGCAAAGACAATTATACTTGCATTTGATATCTCAAATGTTGAAAGATTGTTTCGAGGATGTATTCTTTGGATCACGATGAAGCCATCCCAAGAGAAACAAAGGCTTTATATGGTTTTTTTAGCACTTGGGTCTTGTTTGGCAGCATCCCAAAAAAGACAAAACTAATATTTTAAATTTATCACAAATTTCAATAACTCTATTTCACATTCAACGTAAATTTCAACCCTAAAATCAACTTATTTCACATCCTACGCATCTCCCAATATTAAAATATATTTCTTTCCCATCAATTCTATAAAATATAATATTTTTTTTTCTCTTTTTTGTTTTGGGATGGTGCCAAACAAAGCCCTAGTAGGCCATGGTAGAGCATTTCAATGGATATTTGTGAAGGATTGTCATGTATACCCAGGCCATAGGAGAGCATTTTGATGGATTTCCTGAGAGGATTGTCATGATGATGCGTGTCTACAACTATTTGTTTGTCGTAGTTGTAAAGATTTTCTACTATTTAAAAGTTGTTAGATTTTCGAACATGGCAATACTCATACTCTGTTGACATGAAGTCAAATATAAAGTTGCAAGGTATTCTTTGAGCAAGTATGGGTACAATTTGGACTACCATCATTAATCATATCTAACAGAGATATGAGATTTGTGAGTGGATTTTGGCAAACTATTTGGTCAGTGATGGATACATCATTATGGAGAAGTACAACCTTTCACTAGCTAATAGATGAGCAGACAAAGGTCGTGAATAAAGTGCTTGTACATCTACTTAGAAGGTAGAATGCTAAAGAGAAGTGCAACCTTTCACTAGTTGACAGATGATTGGATGAAGGTCGTGGTAGAATGCTTGTACATCTGCTAAGAAGGTATAGCACTTGACACATAAAGAAATGGGACAAGTGCTTGTAGTATATCTAGTTTAAGGTAATGCTTGGGTTATACACCATAGAATCTTTTTTATGCAGAAATCCAAGTTGGCACATCTAAGGATGTCAAAAGATCAGCACACTGGAGAGTTTAGAGAATCATGTTTAAGAATTTTCATACTGTTGTTGAGATGAAATTGGAGAACTTTTAGAAGAAGTATTTAGAACAACATGATAAGCATGGTGTGGAATGCGTGTCATAGTTGGTGATCTAGTATGACTACAAATCAAGAGATCAGTCAATGAGTGAAGGAAGAAAGCTGAAACTGATATGATATTTGCTTATCCAAGTCTTAAAGAAGACCAACAGTAACACCTATTAGCCTACATGTAGATTTACTCAATGATAAATGTGGAGAATACGAGGTCTTTCGAGCTCTCCATTATAGTGAAGAACCCCTTGAGGTATTACCTCCGTTAGATGATCTCGTGGGGTGGAGAAGCAGATCCAAGAAGACTTCGTATTGGGAAAGAAAGTGACAACTGCAAGAGGCGAGCATAAAATTAACATATCTAGTAGGAAGGGACGGATGCGATCAACCCTGAAGTGGTTCAATCTGATAACTTGAACAACCCAAAAGGAGGCAGATACAATCTCATATGATAGTGAGGAAGCAAAACGGAGTACAAGGAAATCCTGGGAAGAATTGAGAAGAAGGCTCGACCAAGAAGAAGATGACCTAGAGGAAGACTATTGAGTTGTAAGACCTGATCCAAGTGGATATCGGTTTGAACATTTTATTTGCATTAGCCGCAATTGATAGAGACAATCACACTATAGCAAGGCGGAGCTAGTTTTGCCAGAGCCAAGGATAATTGCCTTTTCAAGAAGGGTGGTTATCGAGTGAATATTCTTATTCTTTTTCCTTACAAGCCAAGGCCACATGTTGGCACTTAGAGATATCCTAGAAAGGATGTTATTAATACTTCTCTGAGGGATATTCAAATTATTGAATAAAAAATAAATCATATCTCTCTTCCATTTTTGTGTATCCCTTCATCTTCCTCCATTTCTACCACACTGAGTTTTCCAGTGTTTTCTTCGTATTCACGACATTTCCAATAAGTCTAGTCTACTCTCTAAACTGAGGTGTAGACGAGTCAAACCAGCATAAGGGGTGTCAGAATGTGCAAAGTGTTCTCCATGGGTGGATGATGGAACTAGGGAGATTAGATTGATTGATAAGATGTCATTTAGAAATAAACTTGGTCGATGGAAATCATCATTATGCTGTTGCCACTTACTAGGTCGTTAGCAATGGGTTTGTATAATTGCATGTCATTTTAATTACACTTTTTGGTTAATATGCTATTCCTACATTGATTGGACCCCATGTTAAAGTGAGAACAACTCGAAATAAAGTCAATAGAACTAAGAAACATTTGATACCTAGAAGTATTTAGAGCAAAGATTTCACATTCTCTTTTCTATTTCTTGAAATGTAAATATAGATACAATAGAAGGCTCCAAGTTGTTTAGAAGCCTTGTGAGAACGTTGTAGTCAAAGGCTTGACATAGAGTAAACTTGGCAGTCTTTCGAGGCTACCTTCATACTGAATTTGTCCATGACTTTCAGTCTTCAGCGAAAGTTAAAGCTTTTCCTTCTTCGATTCTTATGAATCTTCATGCAAGATTCTTCTTCACCGCACCCAATGTTTTCACTTAAAACTTTGTTCCAAGAAGCAGATTCAGTTTTTCAGCTTCAACAGTACTTCTTGGGGCAGTGCATATCGACATACAAGAGTAAGTAGGCTACGAACCTTTTTGTAGGTTATTTTGATTGATACAAATGTTGAAGTTACATATTGAAAACTCATGATTGAGCATGTTAGAGATGAACTTTTTTTGCCATTAACAAGGAGACTACTTCTAGCCATATAAAGACTTCTTCAGTTGGCAAATGTGGTCCGCTATGCTTGCTATCATGAACCTCGAAGCTACTATATGCAGATCTCATCCAGTTCACTCATGCAAAAATGCTAATCTATTATCGTGTTACTGACGTTCCATGTTTAAATGAGGAACAAGCCTAAGAAAAATGTGAGTTGATAAGAAATCAATGCCAGGAATTTGGCTGTAGCACGTTGAACTTACCATCCTTAACTCACAATATCTCATCAATCTTCTTGAAGAACTATTTGCACTCAACTGCCTTCTTGCCTTTGCATAACTCAATAAATCCCTTGGTTGGCTTTTTGAAAAGATTCCATCTCTTTCTCCATTGTAATCAACCACCTTGAATCAATACACAAGACTTCCTCATGGAACATGCACGACTTAGCAAGGCCATCCATCTACCATGCCACATAAAACGCATAAGCAACAAGCTTGTATTCCTTGTATGTTTATAGTTGTCAAATAGTTCTTTTTGTTCTCGACAGCTGAATAAGACAATGCTACTAGGACGCCTTCTCATGGCCCTTCTACTCTATCATTTGTAATTCACTTTTGATGTGTTGTCGGTCATCTTTATTTGACTCCACATTTTGATAACGCCACCCAAGACTATGGAAGTCTTCAATAAACTTTATGGATGCTCACATCATGATTGGACATGATTTTATGCCCATTTGAACTCTATGAAGCACCGATACTTCGTGAAGCCTAACATATCCTTATCGGATACCGATACTCTCCGATATTTTACTGATACGTATTTGATATGCTTTTTAACTTTTAATTTTAAAAATCCGATACTTGCCTGATACTTGCCCGATACTTGTCCGATACTTCTAATTAAAAAAAAGTTAAAACAATTGGTCTGGCCTGCACGATAAAAAATAAAAAAATATTTATAGATAAAACATATCTCATGCATAGACTCAAATGTTGAAATTGAGAAATATACTGAACACACGCACTAGGGATTGTAAAAAGCTTCATTTACGCTAGTGTTTTAGCAATAAAAAAAGGATTTGGTATCTACAGCTGTCATCTAATTTTTCTACCTCAATCGTACTATCTTTGCTTCTGTTTGATACTGATTATTTTTTTATTTTAATCAAGCTCATATTATAAAAAAGATAGAATTTTGACCTTTTTTATTTTGTTTATTTATTTAGTTAAAGACTCAGAGAGAGGAGAATAGATATTTATTTTGATCAGATTAGTGTATCTGAGTTTATATCGCATCATCTATATTATTTTCAATTATATGCGTTTGCATCGAGCTAATTGATTTAGGTCGGATTTAAATTAAAACTAAGACTAATTTGCGGATGTATATTTAAACTCTTATCTTACTTAGATAATCTATGACAAGTTGGAAGCAATTAAATAAATTTTAAAATATTTTTTTAATTTAAGATTTTTTTAAATTTAATAGTTGTTAAAGGATATTTTTATTTTGGGACATTTACATGGTGGACACAGAAATTAGGCTAATTTATAGATTTCACCATAAATCTCAAAATATTACAGATATCACATCTAAAACAATTATTTTTTTCTTTTTTCACATCTTGCGATAAATTCTATTAAAAGATTTAATCATAGTTAAATCTCAACAAAATCTCACTCATTGATTACATCATTTAACTGTCTACCTTCATGTTAGGGCATCGCGAAGCTGCATTGGTTCCGGCGGTAGCGTATTCATGCGATGCAGTGGCATATTCTCGCGAGGCGGTAGCGTATTCACGCGAGCATCACTCTGTTATTTGCATCTTCTTACGCGGGCATCGCGAGCAAGCATTGGACCTTTCTGCAGCTTCAGAGTTCTGTCGCCGCCGGCCTTAGAAAGGTCCGATGCCCGTGTAAGAAGAAGATGCAAATAGCAGAGTGATTGTGCATGATGGACAGCACACAGTAGTAGAAGATGGACAAAACACAAAGAGACAACAATGATTTGCAAGTAAAGTAACAACCTGATAATTGAGCAAATGAACATAGGATTTGCGTGAAAACCATTTTCGAAAAAACCGTAGAAAAGGCAAAGAAGTACACTTATTTCACAAAGAAATTCCAAGGGCATTACAATAGTGGAGGAGAACAGACTTGGCAAAACAATAGCTACCAATGCATCTAAGTTCGCTTCTATAGAAGGAAATTAGGGCCATGTTAATAGAATTTCATAATGACTTCTTACAATACCCCTTATTTTCGTTTTTTGCTCTTTCTGCATTTGTCATTTTATGAGCCATGGATAGAGATGAAAAATACCCTATTCAAAAAACCTCCACGAAGAACCAGTTTTGAGAACTCATCTCGAAAATTATGTTTTCAACTGAACTTTTCATCTTCCAAGATACTACTCTTTGTGCTTGTCTATCGAGCGTAGACTTTTGCATTTGAGTGCTACCTTAAAGCAGATCTCCTAATGCCAAAATGGTTTCGAATAATTCAAACTCGTAGCCATGTTTTCATCTAACATTTGTTGTCATACAAACTGACATATGTTCTAATCTAGAAGAAGATTTATCCAAATAGTATTATTGAGTAATTTGCCATCTCAAGGATTCAAACTCACACCCTAGGAAAGCCATAAAAAGGGAGACATGTGAGATGCACTTGGAGATGTCGATCAAATCAAATGAAAAAGGGGAGGGAAGATATAGAGATTTTGGAAAAGATAGCATGCGCGAGGATGGAGTGAAAGGCTGGGAGCACATAGGAGATGGAAGGCTAGAGAAAAGAAAGAAAAAGAATGCTAGAGTAGCAAGGCACAAGATGGCAAAAAAGGTTCTTGATTGATGATTATTGCTACTTTTAGTTTGGTGGGGTTGGTTGGGGTGCATTAGATAGAGTTGGGAACTTAGAGAGCTGGAGTTTCTTCTTTCTTTGTAGAATCTTAATTACATCGATGAACCATATTCTTTCACATTTGATGTAGGAGGAAAAAGAAAGTATAATAAAATACTTGGACAACTATCCAATGCTTTGTTATAGCCATTCCTAGTTCCTGGAGGTTTAACAAACAAGTGGACATCCCAGGTGGTGTATAATAGGGTATCCCAGGAATTGTTCTGCTACTTTTGTTTGACAATGCCATGGGACTGTTCTAAGATGAAATTTTTGTTTGATCTTGTATTATTTAGCAGATTTGCAGCTATTAATATATTCTATTTTGTTTTTGTTTGGAAATGAAAGGTCCTTGACAATCTTCCTCATGATCTTGTATTTTCCCCGGATCAAGTTTCTGCGTGGATGGAGGTGTGGATTGAGAAAGAACAAGGCAGGTTTGTAGGTTTTTGAAGATTTCAAATAATTTTGTGTATAATGCTTATTGTTTTCTTTGATCTAGTGGTTTCATTGCTAGTAATGTCGAGATGGATACAGAAAGAGAAAAAAGGGGAGGGGTGGTGGTTTTGGCTGGAGGGTTGGAGGGATTTAATTACTAATATTTGGTGTAATGTGGATGTCTATAATTTTGTATCATGTCATCTTTCGTAGTAGTGTTTAGTGAAGTATCTCTATTTGAATTTAGGGGCATTTGGATCAATATTATCTTGATATTATGTCATGTCATTTAAAGAGAATAATTGTTTGCTTTGATGATGTGTTGATAACCTTCTAAAACTTATGGAATTATCTAAAACTTATGGAATTATCTAAAACTTATGTAAATATCATATTGTTCTAGATAACATTGACCAAACAGGGCCTTAGTGTAATGTGGATGTCATCGTATTTTTATGTCACATATCATTGTTGTAGAAGTTTTTAGTGGGACTTTCCCATCTGAATTTACTTTCCAAGGTTGGCATGCTCCATCACACGTTACGTAGCTTCTGCAGAACCTTTCTTTTGTCTTGCACTTCATGGCAACATTTGATGGTATAAATTTATATCCAACTCAAAGCTGAAACTTATTTTGATGTATTGCATCAGGATGACCAGAGAAATACTGATATGATACAATCTTTGTGGCTGAAAAATATAGTGTCGATAACTGTGATGACAAAAAACAGGTTTTCACGCTGGAATTAATAATGGGGCTATATTACAAGAACCTGAAGATGATTTCTGATTTCTTTTAGTTTAAGAGCCCCATCACTCTCATTGATGTTTCTTTCATTTTTTCCTTTGTAAGGAAGTTTACAAGTATCGGAGATCTATAAGCCAGTGCAAGACACATTAATTGCTCAGTGCCTCAAAATTATTGGTATGGATAACAAACATGACACACAAGAAAGAAAAATTATTTCGGCAGCAAAGAAAATTTGGTCAAAGGTGTTTCCAAAACCTCGCCGAGCTTGGTTACCAACTGGCTGCTTGGTAAATATTATTTTCATGACCGTTTACCATACATAGCTATCAAAAGAATTCTTTTCTTATGATGGTTGCTGAACACACAGCAACTCCTTGAAGTTCTACATTGGGCTTTACCAAAGATGTCCCTTATTGCTTCGGACTTCAGTTATCTTCCTGATGTTAGGATTTTGGGTGAGCGGGCTCCACTAGTTTCTACCAAGGTAAATTAGACTATGATCTTGGTTTTTCATTCCTTTGTTCTGAAATGCATTTGCTATCCTGGCACAGCTCTCATTATTCTTCAGTCTATGCCTTTTTTGAGTGGACTACAACTTAGTTTTATTGGACCTCTTCAATCTGTTTTAATTCTGACAGTTTGTGTTCTTTGGTAGCATATTGTTTCTATGGCCTTTTTGTGCTTTTTGTTTACTATGCTCTAGAGTTTCCTTCAGCAGCTTTATGGATTTGTATATTAATGGAGTAATGATCGTGCTGTATTGATTATTCTTGTTCACTCTGTAGGAAGATGGCAGGACAGTTGACCAGAAGAATTACCTTGATGCGAAGGTATGCTATTTCCTCTTTCAATTGTTGTTAAGCAACTCGAGCTGCTTTTTGAGCTTTTTGTTGTTTGAAACCTGGTGCTTATATTTGTAACAAGAACACTTTAAAGGTCACGAGTCTTCTCTAAAAAAAACTAATCAATAAAATTTATCAATTAAATTATTATATTAGATTGTTTGATAAATAAAAATTTCTTGATTAGATTAGAGCTGGTCGATTACAATTCAAAATGTCAGATCCAGAGTTCAGAGATTAAATAGGATGGTCCAAACTAATATCCAATAGTAATTTAATACTCAAAATTGAATATTAGATCACTCTGAAGAAGCAAATCGATTAATTTGGCCGAGCAAATAAATTTTCATTAGACTCAAGTAGTTAGTAATAAGTGGGATTCAGGTAGAAATTTGTACCTCAATTGGAAATTTGCGTACCTTCTTGCAATTTTCTTAAATTAGATATCAGGATTCCGCATGAGGAGCGAAACTACTGGCTTGGCAGCTCGATTTTGTATATAGAGAAGAGGCCCACGCAGGTAGCATAAGTTGCAAGGTTGGACCAACACATGCAGCTCGAGTTGCGTGACCCTATGTTGCGTAGGTCAGCAGCCTGGCTTTGCACTGAATGGGTCTAAATCGGTTCATGCACTCATGGGCAGATGCTGAGTGAGCGCAGAGCTGACAAATAATGAGCCATAGATGTCAGGATTTCGTATCATTATTAAATATATTTGGAAAGAATCAAGTGCATAATGATAGGTGTCCGCACCCATTTTATTACATTGGGATGTTATTCTGTAATTTATTATTCTGTTAAATGAAAAATAACTTTTCAACCTTTGTTATAAACATTATGGTATTGTGAATTTAAAATCTTAATCATATATGTTCCTTGTACGTATCCACTGTGCTATTGTTTTCTAGTGCACTTATCAGATTTAGTAGTTCGTTTATTTGCTAAGTTGTCTTACAAATAATATAATCTGTAAATAATTGTTCAAGCATTATGATTTGCCTCCCTAGGTTGACTCTTGGTTTGAGCCGTTTCAAGCACTAGATAAAAGCAGTACTTGCTCCTTTTTTTGCAATCGCACTGTTGCTTCTAATGGTTGTATACTACCATAGATGTTGCAACAAAAAAAGTATGTGATCCTATGTTCTTTTTATTACACCCTCATTTTTATAGACCAATTGTTCATAAAATAAGGAGTGACTAACAATCAGAATTATAGAACAGATTATAAGTAAAAGATATTTTTATTGATTTGTACAAAAAGATAAAGCAATCAAACTTATAGCTCCTTGGGGATTATAGGGGCCATACAGAATTTAAAGCAACATCATCCTTGGGGATTTACAGTCTTCTTCTAGCAATAGATTATTTACCTGAAAATAACACGTCAGTCACACAGAGTAAATGACCTCCACCTTACAATAGGCCAGGTGGGATTTTATAGCTCAAAGTACCAACAGATCAGAATATTAAAATACCTTGTAATATTATCTTATCATCTTATAATATTATCATATATCATGCTTTGCATATTGTGGAATTCCAAGATTATTGGTGATTACTTGTTGAAATTAGAAGATATTATGGGCTGTTATTAGAGATTTGCTGGTTGTAAATAGCTATAGATTATTTTCCTATTGATAGAAGATAGTTTCCTTTTTTTTAGGATTTGGAAGAGTATTTTAAGGGATTACCAGGATGTTGGTAATCTACCTTGTTCTATATAATTGTATCTTTTTACAGAGAAAAGAAGAAGAAGAAAATTCTCACAACTTTCTTCACATATAGATTGATATATATAGATTTTATATCAATAAATGATCAGAATCAGCAGACACACGTCACCAGTATGACAACAGAAGTAGCAGAAACGTCATCAGTGTGACAACAAGTTTAATAGATATGTTACCAATGTGACAACAGCATAACGGGTTGTAGGTACGTTCCTCACACGACGCTACGCATCCAGAAGGTGGTTCGTCAACCACCGAGATTCCAGCGCATCATGTCATCATATATTTCAGGATACATAGGTCCAATGTATTCTAGTATAATATCTCAGCATAAAGCTCAACAGAACATTGGCATCAAATCATGCAGAATATACAAAATGTAGCTTACAGAATATAATTGATATCATCTTGTATATTAGTTTAATTTAATTTAATAACCACGATATCCTAAGTTCAGTGAAAATCATTTACCTGAAGGTCAGATAGGTCAAATGGGTCAAAATAGGTCAAACAGGTCAAACTAAGTCAACTTGACTCAAATGGGTCAACTCGAGTCAAATAGATCAACTCAAGTCAAACGGATTAACTCGGGTCAAACGGATTAACTCGAGTCAAACCGGTCAACTTGGGTCAAATGGGTCGGCGCGGGTTAAGCGCGTTGATATGGGTTGAATAGGTTATTCACAAGTTAAATGTGGGTTAAGCTAACCAAATTGAGTCAATAAGAAAAATTATCAAATATAATTTAAACTTAGTGGGATCAGGATACTTACATCTTCTGGCAGAGTCTCGTTGCTGGAGGAAGAAGAGGGAAAGTCGCAGCAAGATAGGCTAGGCCTATTTATAGTTTCTTCTGAGAGATCTAGGCCTATTTATAGAAAAAAGTGAATTTAATAAGGCGGGGCCCGCTGGTGGTTGGGGAGGTTGTAGGTGGGAGGAAGGCAGAGGAAAGTATACATAATGAGGATGATAAAATGGGGATCAATTACAAAATAACTAAAACTAGTAGAACACAAATATGAAATTATTTTTTTAACATTCCTTAAGCTAGAGCTAAAATATTATATAACTCCATCTTACAAACTGTAGTGAATTATAAAAAAGGTAAACGCTTCATAAGGACATCTACAAGTTGCTCCTTGCAACTAACATGAGGTATAATGATCTTTTTTTGTGAGCATAGTATCTTTGATGAAATGATAGTTAACTGTAATATGCTTCATTTTCTAATGAATGATAGAATTACCGGCAATGTAGATACCGACCTTATAGTCAGAATATAGAACTATTAGCTTATTGACTTTAAAACCTAAATATCCCAACATTGCTTTTACTTTCGTTATCTTACACAATGAATGAGCCATAGCTATATGCTCAGCTTCAGTACTAGATCTTGCAATCCCAATTTGCTTCTTGTTGTTCCAAGCCTATCAAGTTTCCACTAATATGCAGAAACTAGTGGTGGATCTCCTGTCAACCGCAAATCTCGTATGATCAGCATCAAAGTAACCTTCTACATTTAGATTGCCATTATTTTCATACAATAACTCCTTTCTTAGAGACTTTTTGATATGCCGCAGAATCCTAGCAAGAACTTTCCAATGTTGCAGTGTAGGATTTTGTATATATTGGCTAACAATCCCAACAGCAAAGGAAATATCATGTCTATTATCAGTCAGATAAATTAATTTATCAACTAAGCAACCAACATCTTATGGGCAGAAACACCCTTTAAAATGTTTTCATCATCTAAGTAGAAACAGTCTTTATAAAAGTAGCAACGATTTTACAATCAATAAGTCTTGTCTCTTCAACAAGATTAATGGCATGCTTCCTTTGAGAAAGGGAAAGCTCCTTTATCATTAGCAATCTTAATGCTTAGGAAGTACTTAGGGTGGCCTAGGTTATTGTTAATAAAGTGAAGTTCAAGATGGGCCTTGACTTCATGAACATCAGTTTGATTACTCTCAGTCAAGAATGTCATTTGCATATACATTTAGGATGACTGATTGAGCTTTCAAGACTAGACTGGAGATAGAGTGATCAGAAGTTCTGCTTTTCTGATTAATTTGAGAAGCTACTTTGCTGAATTTTTCGAACTAGGCTCTCAAGCTTTGCTTAAGGCCATATATAGCTTTCTGAAGGTTGCAAACCAAAATCTCCTCTATGCAAAATACCTTAGAGGTTGTTTCGTGAATGCCTTCGGAAAGATCGCTAGGAAAGCATTACTAACATCCATTTGTAACATATTTCACTTTTGATAAATAACAACAGATAGAAGCAAACGAACAAAAATCAAGTGTGTAATAGGTGAAGTCTCAAAATAGTCTACACTATGCATCTGGGTAAAACTGTTCGCACTAGTCTGGCTTTGTAGCAATCTATAGACTATACCACTATCGGGATTGAAATTCATGGTTTACACCCATTCACAAGCAAGGAGTCATACACCAGGAGGTGAAACATGAATACATGATGCCTGTGCCATGAGAAATAAAAGCAAACATCTCAAAATCCATAGTTACATTATATTTGGGAAGAAGTGCCTCACGATATGATAAGGGGAATAGAAATGAAAGACAAAGATTTGGCAAAATAACAAAAGGATCAAGATAAATAGTCAAAGATCAAATGAGAGTAATGCAGATAAGCAGTCTTTGTTTACCTTTACGTGAAGCAATAGAAAGATCTAATGAAAACGTTTCTGTAGCAGTAATAGGAACAAACTGATCCTCCATTTGATTAGATGCTGGTGTTGCTGTCATAGTTGGTGGGTGATTCAATTACTGATAGACTTATAAGTGGTGGGTAGGAACAATAGGAATCTGTGAAGCAATAGGTGGAGGCAGTGGTATAGGGGACTAGTCTTAGTTGATGGTTCACAAGAATAATAAGGTATGAGTTCAAAAAATATAACATTCATTGACACATAAAGACATCGAGCTATGGTATCATAACAATAATAAAAAATACGATAGCCCTCTCTTGTCCTAGAATACCATAAGAAGATACAATGAACAGCCTGTGGAAATGATTTGTTGAGACTAGGATAAAACAAGTGCACAAAGCAAAGATACCCAAAAATTCTAGGAGTTTACACAAAATGGTGTGTTAGGATATGACGTAGAAATGGAGAGAGATTTCCTATAGAAGTTGTGGTAAGGCAATTGATTAGAAAGCATACAATCAAGAGTGCATCGCCCCAATAATTGAGAAACATTTATCTGAAACATCAAGGTGCATATAGCATTGAGTAAATGACGGTGTTTTCACTCAGCAACACTATTTACCTAGATGTGCTAGTACATGATGTTTGACGAATAATCTCACATGATCCCAACATCAAGTGTCGTTCAAAATTTCTTTGATGCTTTCCCATAAGCCTAACTATATTGAAAATAGTGAAAGCAACAATAGCAAATCATTTATAGAGACATTAAAATCTTTCTTTTTCAGAAGTCATTCCTCAGGTGGGTAGTTTGGGTCTTCAGGTCAAACCATACATGTAAGTTCTGGCCGGTTTGTTGGGTTGAGTCTGAAACGTCACCCTTAAATTCATGCACATTCTGCAGTATTCCATTTGTTCTCAAAAAAGAACTTTTATACAACTTGAAACTGTTATTCTACTACTACACAACAATAACTGTAATCAAGAGCGTTGATCAAAAATTAGCTCGCATAAGCTGCATGGTATCTCTTATCCATTTTGCTTAAATTAAAGTAATGCTCTCTTGGATTTCAATTGACTTGTGATCATGACTATTTTAAGCATAATTTCAGTTGCAGATCATCACATTATGTTAAACATTTCCATATAACAAGTTTTGCTGCGGCTTTGACTCATATAAAAGTTGCATTTTTTCCAATATTTAGAATTTCCATTTTTCCTTTTTGTGTCTCATTGTCATATTGTTTATTGCAGGTGAGTCAATATAATTTCTAGTTTCATAGTTGACTTATTTTCTAAATCTGTTAGAAATTTTAACTTATATGCTACTCTATATATCAATATTACAAAGATATCTCTTTATCAAAGCTTCTTTTATAAACCTAAAACTACTGATAACTAAATCTTCATAACACATCCTTCTTAGAAGGAATAACAACTCATCCTTCAACAAGGGACAAAGATCTTTACACCTAGAACATTCCTTCTTTTTGTTCTTTATTTTGAGACATTAATGAACTCCCTCAATAATTATAGTTGAACCTAATTATTCTGAATTGTTGGCAGTATATTCTAATGTTGTATCAAACTTTCATTTGGTTTTGATTTTGTTCCATATCAGCTATTTTCATGCATTGTTTATGTCATATATACATATACGTTGTACTAAGGTGTTAATTTTTGTATGTTTTAGGATTTAAGGTATAGAGTTTAGAGTTTAAATACGCTCATTAGCATATTTCATAATAAAAATCGCAGCAGATTCTGACATGAAAACCTCAAATTTCTATATCAATAGCTAAATGTCCTAAACTATCTTAATGCAGGGGGATTCTGACATATTCTTCCCAACAGAGTTTTGGTTGTTAGAGAAAATTGATCACTATTGCTCTGGCTGGTCAAGTGAGCCTAAAGATGCTAGATCATCTCTGTCAGCAAAGATGAGACGATGCATCGTAGTAAGTTCTGCATTATCTGGTAGACCCTGGATATATTGACGATGCTTCTATCCACTTTGGGTGTGGGAGCCTTTGCATATGCATGATTTGATTTATAAGATACGTATGGTCCATTTCTTCGTTTTGATATAAACAGTATACTGCTCTATTCTAGCCATAAGCATCCTTAAATGACATGATATTTTGTGATTTAAAATTTTCCTTTAAATTTCACATGGTAAAGATCATGATTATATATCTTGAACGTTGTTCAGTCATCTGAATGATAAAAATGAGAGGAATTTACTTTTACATTTATTTTTTTATGATAGTTAGAAGACACTACTATACATAACATTAGGGGGTGACTAAACAAGGAAACTAGCAGATGAAAGAATAGAATATGAGACCCCTATTACTGTAATATCATGGGTGAACATAATAAGAAAACTAGCAAATAAGGAACCTAGTCAATGGAGGAAACAAACAATAACAAATTACTAGATAATCTATGGCGAATATATTCTAATAAGAATCTATATTTTCATGATATGTTTAATCAGATCATTGCACTAATTCCCTTCATTAACGTTAGCTTCCATTGTATGGCTATCTCTCTCAGGCTTCTAAGTCAAAATAATAGTTATTCATGCATGAGGTTTAAGTTTGTTGGTTTTTTATTTTAGTTTTTGTCATAATTAAATTAATTAATTTGTTAATTTTAGGAGGTTGTGATAGGTAATTGAAATCAACTTAAAACTTGTTGAACAAAGCTTGTCATAAATCCTTTAAGAAATTGCATTGAAGCTATGACATTTCTCGAAAGCAACCCGTTGTGTTATCTAAATACAATAAAAAATGTGTCAGGTCTGCTACATCGGCACCTTGGTATACTGATAAGTGAGTAAAAATTCTCATATCATGAAGGAATGTGGCTAAAGAAGCTAATTCATGATACTAGGTTAGAACTTGAAATTGGAAAATAGGGACCCTAACTGACAAATTAATGAAGTTAGTGTATAGCACGATTCATAAGAGGATTAATATTTTGTGTTTTCAGAAAAAGAAATAGACTGGGGTAAGCCAAAGAAATTTATTACTTGGACTTTAAGTTTTGGTAATCTGATAAGAATTGAACTAGGAATGTGGTATATATAGAGATAGAATCATAGCTTTAAAAATTATGCTCAATGGGATGATTTAATATTATAAGTGTGTATGCCCCAAGTAGATTTGCATGTAAGTGTAAAAGAAAAATTTTAGAATGATTTAGAAGAGTTGATATAAAGAATATCTTAGAAGAAAAGAATACTTATCGAAAGAAATCTAAATAAGCATGTTGGAAATTTTACTTAAGAATTTAAAAGTATTTATAGTAGGTATGATTTTGAAGACTATAAAATGTAATATTATTTTGAAGTTTTATTAACTTATGATTTTATGATTGTTAATACTTTATTTAAGAAAATGGATAAGTATATCATCACTCATAAAAGTAGATTTTCACAAACATAGATTAGTTACTGAACTATCCAGCTTCATTTTATGGCCTTAGATTTTAAGATAAAGATGTAGAAAAAGAATAGTAAGCTGAAACAATACTTTCGGACTCGATGGTAAGATCTAATGAATAATATTAGAAACATCTTTGAAAGAAGGGTTATAGAACTTGGATAGTAGCATATTAAGGGGAAAATTGATCTTATGTAATTGTTGGTTGTTAGCTGCATCTGTAAGATGACATACAATCTAAAGGGAGGACTCTACACAATAAAGGTGTTTGGCGATGGAAATAAGATGTGTAAGAAAAGATTAAATGAGAAATTTACTAAATGTTAAAATAAAAGAATTGGGAGCAATATATAATAACTCGATGAAAGTCTAAGGCTCTGTTTAGTTGGAGGAAAAAAAAAGTATATTCTTCCATTTGAATTGAGGATAGGCTCAGAGAGAGTGGGCTTAGATGATTTGAATATAAAAGTCTTAGGCTGATAGAAACTCCAGTAAAAAGTAATTTTTGAATCTTTCCCATGCAAAAAAAAGGAGGAAGACCAGAAGAATTTGATAATAAGCTATAAGGAGTGATGTTAGATTCTTCGAGCTAAATAAGGAGTTATTCGATAGTGCGATGGAAATAAATGATTTATATAGTTAATCTCATTTAGTGGGATAAACGCTTGGTTTGTTGTTGTTTCAGAACCAGTGAGCTTTAGGCTTCCTTGTAGTCAACCAGATCATCTGGTCAAGGCTCTCCGTCTGTTGGCATTTGGAGTCAGGCTATTTTTCCCTTCTTGTTTTCTCTTTCTCAGGCTATTTTTTTTAGCATGCAAGCTTATCGTGTTTCAGATTTTATGTCATATCCTTTGTTTTAGTTGCATCCTATCTCTAAAATTTTCTTTCTGCTTTCTGTCAGCTTGACACTGCTGCCTTCATGGAAGAATTTGGCTTGCCATCAAAGACAAGGACCAAGGATGGGTATAATCCGCTTCTAGATGACTTTAAGAACACAAAGTTCTATTTAAGTGTGCCCACACACAATATCAAATAGATGCTCCCATGGGGAGCTTCTCCTAGCCCAATGAGGAGTAAATTCGCTTGAAACCAGAGTGTCTCAGATTCGAATTCACACCGCTGTGAGGAATTGTAGTATTTAGGATAAAGAATTAAAAAAAAATGGTCCCATGAGTCAATTTTTTATAATGGGTGCCACATGATTGTAATATGTTGAGATTTGTTCTTTCGAGTTTTATCTACTCGTTTTTCTTTTTGAAGTTCGTCCTTTTTGTGTTAGAATTAATATCATTTATGAGGTGTTAACAAGCTGCTATTGGGTTAGAATAAGATCAGATTTTGATGGATTTTATGTTTAGATAATTAGAAGAACCACAAAGTAACTTAAATTTGTGTTTGTCAAATCAAATTTTTAAGATAGCAGTATTTTAGAAGGAAAAAATGTTGGAATAAAAAATAACATTTTGAGACAAAAATGATATGGTAGTCAACTATCATGAGTGACTTTTTATAGAGGAGCTTTGCTATTTATTTATTTTTTTATTTGTCCTTGGACATTATAATTTCTCGGTTTCATTCAGAAATTATTATGATAGCGTGGTTTTAGTATTTAGGCGTACTCTTTCTCAATTAGGTTAGAAGAAAGCTATTAAGCTTTTGGTAGTTTTAGCATTTTCGATAGTGAGCATATGATGAACTTTGCAGGCAAAGGGACAATTAAGAAACAAAGATGAAAGCTCTAGTAGCCGAAAGTTTTGAAAGTGCGGTGCGTTGATCTAAGAATGTTATGGTGTTGTCGGAACGATTCCCCGAACGCCCTTGAAGTGCTCAATCATAAGAGCTATGACTCTTTTCGAAATTTTGTCGGAATGCGCTGTGATGTTGCGGTATCTCCAAGTCTCCGAGACATCCTCGGGTGTCGAACAACTGACTCTGAACAGGTACGGACAAGGGGAATCTGGCTGTTTAATTAAAACAAAGCATTGCGATGGTCCTAAATGCTCACGCAATGTGATTTTTGCGTAGTGAAAGTGAATGTCTTGATTAATAAAATTAATTTAACAAAATATGTGGGGATTTAAGTCACAATTATGATTAAATTGAAAGACTAAAAATATCTTGGTATGAATTTAAGGGGAAAAAAAGAAAAAGGTGATGTAATCAGTTTTTACTTTTTTATGAATAATCAATCTTTGCTCTGATGTCATTGTTGATTAAATCTTAATTTAAAATTTAAAAAAAAAAAAAAAAAAAGGTGTAATTTAATTAAAGATTTTTTCTTGCTTTTGAGCTGTCTGTACTGCTTTTCTTATAATGGTGGGGATGAGCACTGGAGCAGCCTTGCTGTTGCGCAACTTTTGTTATATATATTTATATATATATTTTTTGTTTTTTTACGAAGAGTATTTTTTTATATAAATGTTTTTTTTCTTTTTTTTTGGTTTTTAGTTACGACTTTTTCCCGTTTTTAAACTGTTTTAAAGGAATTTAATATAAAACTAAAATATTTCTTGTACCACTCACGTTCTCTCTTTAATATTTTTAATTAAGGTTTTTGTAATATTTTTAATTCAGTTTTTTTATATATATTTTTAATTAAGTTATATATACTAGCAAATGAAATTTTTAATGAATTAAAGTTGCGGGTCATAACAGGTCTTTCCTCGAGTTGTTGACGCAGCCGCCAATAAATTCATCGTGCCAACACATTTTGAAATGACATAAAAAAATAATGGGCAAATTATAAATAAGTTCTTATAATTTACTTAGTATTTTGGGTAAATTGCATGTGGCTTTTTGAGACTATAAAAGCATTGCAAATTGATCTCAATATCTTTTAAAATTTTCATTTGAGTCTTAAAAGTTATAAAAATATTATCATCACATTAAAAGATTATTTAATTTTTTTTAAAATTTTTTAGTAAAATAAAAGAATATAATAATTATTTAAAATATATAAATAATTTTAATTAATAAAATAAATTAATTTTTATATTTTAAACAAAATTAATGATGAAAAAGGATTTTAAATGAGAAATTAAAATTATATCATTTTTATAACTTGAAGAATTAAAATTAAAATTTTTTAAATTGAGATTAATTTACAATATTCTTTCAAAAGCTTGGATACAATTCATGTAAAACTTTACTATAGTAAGTTTTATATAATTTTTAAAATTCTTCACTTAAATTTTTAAAATTAATAGAAATCTAATAGTAAAATGTAACAAGATCTAATATGTGCCCTACAGTTTTAGTTGAAAATTTTCATGAAATGCAAAGTAAATAAAAATGTTATAGGTAAACTAAAGACCTATCAATAATTTATCCATAAAAATATATGACGCGAATATCGGGTTCCTCCGGGGAAGATGCTCACCCTCTCCGCGCCTATAAAAGACCAATCCCTCCGGCGACCACAACCTTCCCTTCTCCTCCTTCCAGCACTCGCCGCTCGCTGCCCGGAGTCGCTGATTTTTTCAGCTAAGTATTCTCTCTTCTTCCTTCCTTGGTTATAGCTTTTCCTATTTGAGTTTTTCCCCCTTTCTCGGGTTCTTGTCGTTGAGTCCTTCCTAGGGTTAGATCTGATCTGATCAGTAGATCTGATTGTCTGCATCCCTGCTGTTCTCGCGATTCAAGGATTGGCAACTACGATCATCGGCCAGAACTCCGTCTTTTTGTCTCACAGGGTGTTAATGATCTCTATGTTCTTGTTCGAAATCGATTTATAGCCTTCATGAATTACTCAATACTACGCATCTGCTTCCTCCAGTCATTCTCAGTTGTATTACTCCACTGGTTCTACATTATCTCATGAATTAAGCCCCAAATATATCTATTTCATCGCTTCGATTCTTTGTAAAGAAAAATTCCTGTGAATCAAGGAGGTTTTTTTTAGCGAAAAGACATGTCTGCGAGGCCATCCCGTCAGTCTTCTAGTTCGGATGATTCCGGACCGGTGATTGATGAGAGGAAGAGGAAGAGGATGGAGTCGAACAGGGAATCGGCAAGGCGATCTCGCATGAGGAAGCAGCAGCACCTTGAGGAACTCGTAAACCAAATAGCCCAACTCAAGATTGAGAATGAAAGTTCTGAGGCTCGGATCAACATGCAGATGCAGCAGTATGGCAAGGTGGAATCTGAGAACACAATCCTCAGAACTCAGATCATGGAGCTAACGGATAGGCTTCAGTCTATGAATTCTGTTCTGCGATTCGTGGCAGAATTCAGTGGAATGGCTATGGATATACCAGAAATTCCTGATCCAGTTCTGAAACCATGGCAATTCCCTTCCCCTGCCCAGCCGATTATTGCATCTGCCAATATGCTTCAGTGATTTGGCTAGATAGATCATCTGCTCGCCATCTTCATCAAAAGAAGAAAAGAAATCTGCTTGGGTTTTTTTTTTTTGTTTATCTAGATCTTTTATTAACTTTTTAATGTTGTTGGTGGTGTTTGATTAGCGTTGCTTCTTGTTTTATGCAGGTGTTTTGTGGGTCAAATGTAATGTTTCCTTTTCAATTCCTGTTCTAGTATGTATTATTCTGATGATTCTGTTTTCAAACAACATTCTGAGCATTATAGATTGAAGGCCTCCATCTTCTTTTGATCTCGGATTTTTGCGTCTGTTCTAAGTATTGTGAAGGATCAAGAAAATGCAGCACAAACTACAAACTAGTTGGGTTAGCTACTTGGGAGCGATAATCCATGTATTATTGAATTCTACTGATACACATCGTTGGACGAAGTCGTTTGATAATGGACAATGTGAAGAATAAGTAGATCAAGTAACCGTAGTTTTTTTTTTTTTACATGGAGAACCTAACTGGGGAAAACAAGAGCGCCGAGTTTTGGTTTTGAATTCATAGAACAAGCTCAATCTTCGGTTTCCCCCTTGCTTGTTATATATGAAGGATGTTGGTGACGAAACGATTATCAGATTTAGTGCTTTGATTATACTGTGAATGAGAATTATTTCTGGTGATTGTCATTTTTGTTGTTTGGTGTTTCAAGTGGCTGCTGTTAATTTTGAATCATTGTGGTGTTCAAAGAGTTGGCCTAGTTTTTTATTGTTGTTGGAGATTCTAGGTAGATGAAATCTAGCTATTGGGTCTTGTTGAGCTCCATGTGTCTTTTATTGAAGTTCTGTTCAAACAAGAAGAAGAAACTTGTCATGTATATGATCATGATTAAGGGGAGCGTTTGATTCAATGTTATGTTGGTGTTATGTTATTTAGAGAAAATAATTGTTTAATTTAATAACATTTCTAAATAATCTTCTATAACAACAACCACTAAGTCTTAATCTGACTAGGTGGGGTCGACTACATCAATCATTTGTTTTCATTGCGTTCTATCAATTAACAAATTCTTATTTAAGTTTAAGAAATTAAGATCACTCCTTATAGTTTCTTATCATGTTTTTTTTTGTCTTTGTCTTCCTTTGTGTACATAGATAAGATCCAATAACTTGATTTTTTTAACTGGAATTTCAATCGGTCTACGATTTATATCTCCAAATCATCTAAGCTGATTTTTTCTGAGTTTATTCTCAATTGGTGCAAAATCAACTTTCTTTTGGATATACGCATTTCTCATTATATTCTTTCGTGTATATCCACACACCCAGCTTAATATCCTCATTTCTAAAATATTTATTTTATTTGTATGTTTTCTCTTTGCAGGTCAGCATTTCACACCATATATCATTACTGGTCTTGCTACAGTTTTATAAAATTTATCCTTAAGTTTGGATGAAATTTTTCTATCGCACAACATACTTGTCTAAAATTTCTATTGAAGAAAAAAAAACTTGTCGTGTATATGATCAAGATTGAATGAATTGCGACTAAAGTTGTCTTTTTTTGTTGCAATTTCTAACTGAAGGGTTTAAACTATTAATTACATAAATTATAAGACGACATGTATTTATTTAAAAAAATGTATAATATTAAAATTTTATATGACATGTATATAAATGCCCTATGTATTTATTAGATCTTGGTCTTGATAGGACTTTGGATTATTAGATTTAAACCATGTTTTTTTTTTTTATATGGAAGCCCTGATGGTTATTGAGTCTAGCTTGAAGAAAGAAATGTAAAAGCCATTGGCCAGGGTCAAGATGTATTAAAAGAAGGAAAATGCTAGGTAGCTTCAAAAATTAGTTCAAAAAGGTTATATAAGATTTTTGACTAGACAAAAATAGTAGGGCAAATTATGTCTAGGTTCTTGAGTTTAACGCTTAATATTGCGCAGGTCCATGTTTTTAAAATTATAATATCGGGGTCCCTGAGTTTTAATAAATTATCAAATGAGTTTTTTTTTTTAATTTTTTATAATTACATTTTTTTTAAATTACTGTTTTACCTTTGTCATTCTCTCTCTCATCCCGGCGCACGCGTGCGGATAGAGGAGAGAGAGAGGTCGCCGCAGGATCAGGAGAAGAGAGAGAATGGCAGGGGTAAAAAGGTAATTTTAAAAAAAATTAATAATAAAAAATAAAAAAACTCATTTGATAATTTATTAAAATTTAGGGACCCCGATGTTAAATTTTAAAAACGTGGACCTGCGCGATATTAAGCGTTAAACTCAGAGACCTGAGCGTAATTTGCCCAAAATAGTATTAAATGAATGATAAAAATGTGCAACATTGCTAAAAAAAAGAATGGTGAAAATATGTATGTTAACACGTGGTTCCTGCGCTGCATCCTGGCCGAACACGTGGCGCCTGACAGGCCTGTACTTGATTGATTGATTTGCTGACTCAGCTTCAGGTTTTGCAGGACTCTTGACCCAGGTCAAACATCGGGCACGAGGGTTCAACCAACCATCGCCCACGACGATCTCGGATTAACCTTCGTAACCTCGGGCACGAGGGTACGAGGTAACGCCTGTCACAATCAACTTCACCTAACCCCGCCGATCGCCGTACAGACGTTCTTTCCCAGAAGAAGTGCCAGCATTAAAATATGTCACCTTCCCGTAAGGAACGGCAGATCTCTCCAGTGATAGATAAACGGCGCTCGGAGCTCATCCGTCACCTTTCCTCCGGAAAACCAGGGAACCTGGGTGAAGCTGCACCATCCCTGCCTACAAATATCGCTGAACAGTTCTCCAAAAGAGAGGACACACGGACACAAAGAGCAATTTTTCATTGTATCAGGACCCCAACTGAGGAGCTCCTTTCTTCTTCGTCTCCTTTTTCCTCTTTCTCTCCTCTTCTAAAAGAGATTGTACAGCCTTCAGGGCTATTCTTTTTCCTATTAGTGGAATCTCTTTGCTGACCGACCGATGGACGTAGGGGATTCCCTCCCTGAACCACCTTAAATCTCCGTGTGCTTTCCTGGTTGCTTTGGACTAATCTTCTCCCTGAACCTCCGTTAACAGGCTCACCTCCCTTGCGCGCCACCGTCTCCCGGAACTCTCTCTTTGGTGTTTTCTGGGATCCCCACATCCTACGTCAACATCTTCTGGTGCTTTCATTGAGACTTGGAAAGATAGTAGCCAGAACGCGCAAAGCCAACTCTGCTGCCCGCAGTGCACATGTGGGAGAACCCTCTGTCCGGGCGCCGGATGACGGGGCCTCGACTTCCACTTCCCGGCGACGCGCCGGATCCGCCTCCTCTTCCAGAGGCACCCGTGTTTCAGAGCTCCAAGGGATGCTCGCAAACCTCACTAACATGGTCACCGGCCTCACGGCGCAACAGGCCGTCATCCTCAGACAAACCCAGCCGGTTTGTGCAGTACTTCCTCTCCCACCGGTAGCGGCGGTACCTGTTCCTCGCCCGCCGGTACCGGCGGCCCCTGCCCCTCCTCCGCCGGTTGCGGCGATCCCAGAGGTGATTCCGCCACCTGCAGCGGCCCCGGCTCCGCCCCTCCCGATTCCCGCGGTGGCCGAAATCCTTGCACCGGCGCCCCGAGCCGCACCACTCTCCATCCAATCTTCTGGTTCCTCCAGATCACCCATACGCCCTTTCCGTTTCCAGGAGGTTCATCAAAACCCCCCTTCCACCTTGTCCACTACCACAACCCGCCTTTCTCCCACCTGCTTTCCCTTCATTCCTAGCCGGAAGAGACCCCCTCTTTCCTGGCGCTCAGGCTCCTCATCACGGACCTGATCCTTTCTTTGGGCCGATGGACGGAAATGCCCCCTTTTTCGATGCCATCCGTTTGGCCCCTATCCCAGAAGACTTTCGGCCACCCAGGTTGGAGGTTTACAGAGGCGCAATAGACCCCCGTGAACATGTGCAGGGGTTTGAGGTCGTCGTCTGATATCGCCGGTTGGACGAAGCCACTAGGTGTCACCTCCTGGCCAGCACACTGAAGGGGGCAGCATTCAGCTGGTTCATCAAGCTGCCCCGGGGTCACATCACCTCCTATGAGCATCTGAAGTGGGAGTTGATCGCCCGTTTCATAGGGCGGACCCGTATGGTCGTGTCCGACATGGTCCTCGCCAACATCAAGCAAGGCGAGAGAAAGAACCTTCGGGATTACACCAACCGCTTCTTCGCTGCTGCAGCAGAAGCCGAAGATGTAGAGCCTGCAGTGGCCATGCATAACTTCCGGAGAGGGCTCAAGGCAGGGGACTTGTCCAAATCCCTACAGTTGGCCAAACCTCGGAGTTACCCAGTGCTGGTGGCCAGGGCCAGTCAGTTCATGCTCCTAGAGGATGATGAATCCTCCCCCACAGGCGTTTCCGGGGAAAGAAACAAGAGGAAACATCGGGGTGTCGAACCCCCGGTTACGAGGATGCAAGTGGCCAGACCCCGCGATCGACAAGGGGAGAGGCCCCGGCAAAATCAACCCCCGAAACTTATTCTGTCTAGGCCACTCCCTGAGGTTTATGCGGCAGCCATCAAGCAGGGCTGGATAAGGCCCACCGGACCTAAACCGGCGCCGCCACCTGGAGTGGATCCCAACGACTACTGCGAGTTCCACGGGAACTATGGGCACATGCTTCACCGCTATCGAGGCCTCAGAATCTTGCTCGAGAAACTGCTAAATCAGGGCAAGCTTGAGGAGTTCATGCAGATGGCTCCGACCTTCACTGCCGCCTAGAAAGGGAAAGCCCCCGAGACTGCTGAAACTCCCGCCAAGGCCCTACCACCCGTAGGCCCTAGGCAGCAAGAGCGCCCTTATCCTCCTGCCACCAGAACTATCAATGCTATCTTCAGCATTGACCCAACCACTCAGCGCCAAGGAGCAGAAGTTGGCGGCATCTCTGAGCATCATGCCTCATCCATCCCCCTTACGTTCTGCAGTGAAGATCTCCCTTAGCAGGGCAACTTTCATAACGATCTGATCGTGGTCGTTGCCCGCATCGCTGATTTCGATGTCCGACGGGTACTCCTCGACTCTGGGAGCGCCGCCGACATCCTGTTTGAGTCCGCCTTCCTCCAGATGGGACTCAAAGAGACTAACCTCCTCCA
>KZ451982.1:7641930-7743281 GCA_002786265.1 Apostasia shenzhenica
GTGAAAGGGTCCAACCCCTTGGATTCATTACTCTTCTCGTCTCCTTCGGTGATGACAACGGCCACGCTATGAGCATGGTCAACTTCGCAGTCATCAGAGCTAAATCGGGCTACAACGCCATCCTGGGGAGGACAACTCTAAACTCCTTCGGGATGGTGATTTCCACGCCCCACCTGTGCGCGAAGTTTCTGACCTCTAACGGCATTGTTACCATCCGAGGAGACGCAATACAGGCTACCCGCTGCTTTCAGATAGCGGCGCAGCTTGTAGTCGATCAAATGGATCCCAGGGAAACCCAATCGGTCACACTGCAAGAAGGGGTCATCAGCGTAGCCTTAGGAGTTGAAGGCTCTTCTAAAATTGTAAATGTTTCATCTTTTCTGAATGAGAAGCAGCAGGCAGAAGTTACTGCCTTGCTTTTGGACTATATCGATGTCTTCTCCTGAGGATATTACAGGCATGGACAGGGTTGTTTGCGAACACCACTTGAATGTGTCTCAAACCGCCGCCCCCGTTGCACAAAAGAAGAGAGTAATGGCCGGGGAAAGACAGGATGCCATTAAAAAGGAAATCACAAAGCTGCTAGGGGCTGGCTACATAAGGGAGGTACAATACCCCCGATGGCATACCCATGGTAATTATCACAGATAATGGCACTCCATTCGCCAATCAGAGGATCCATGATTTCTGCGGAGAGCACCAGATCAACCTCAAGTATGCTTCTGTTTGGCACCCTCACACCAACGGCCAGGCGGAAGCTGCCAACAAGAACATCTTGAACATTCTGAAGAAACGCCTAGACGACGCAAAAGCCCGCTGGCCGGAAGAGCTACCAGGAGCCCTCTGGGCTTACAATACAGCCCCATCCGAGGTTACTCAAGAGTCCCCTTTCTCCCTCTCGTTTGGAATGGACGCTGTTATACCAGTTGAGCTGAAACACCTCTCCCCCAGAATAGAAGCTGCTGTCAGTTTCGAACTCGAGGCTTTGCAAACTTGGGTGGACGAAAATAATGATTCACGAAGAGTCGACCTGGACCTCCTAGAAAAAAGGAGAGAATTGGCCGCAATAAAGCGCCTGGAACACAAACGACGAATAGAACGATATTATAACCGGAGGGTTAATCCCAAAGTCTTCGGCAAGGGCGACTTAGTTCTCAAGCAGCGATTACTCGCCGGCAGCAATTTAGGGGTCCCCAAGCTTGAGCCAAATTAGGAAGGCCCTTACATCGTGCGCGAAGTTGCTGGGCCGAATGCTTACTACCTTATGACAGCGGAAGGCACTCAGATCCCCAGGAGTTGGAGTGGGGATGACCTGAAGAAGTTTTTCGCATAATCTCTCGCTTCAGTCCATCTTGGTATTCTTCATTTGTACAGATTCATTTAAAGGATTCATTTATAGAGGATTCAAACGCCAAATCCTGGCTTTATTCCCGACCTGGATTTATTTATATTTTGGAAGGCTTCATACTTCCAAACATACTCATGGCAAGTGGTCCTTATATACGGAGGCATCTATATACATACTTCGACCATAGTGTCGCTCAGGTATGATCTCAACTCAATCTCAAAACCTCGTGCCCAAGGTGTCAAACCTCGTGCACGATGGTACTCACTAACCTTCATTAATACGGTGATCATCAAGCCTAGTAGCGCCTGGCAGGCGGGGTTTCCTACAAACATCTGGGACCCTTCCATAAGCCCATCTGGCCAGCGGAAGGTCCGAAGGCCTACTCGTAACCTTAGGGCTGTCCCTGTTATCGAATCAAGATACAGGTCCCCCCTAAGCATGGTGCCTTCGCTTCCCACTAGGATAACTGCCGTTCCAAGAGGGTCAGCCCTTGCCTCAAGTACAAACATCGTACAAGATGTTTCAGACGAACAAGTCCTTTTGGCATGGGGTCAGATAAACTCCCTTCAGGCAGGATCTCCACTACTATCATTACTTCTCTCCTGTGCAGGTTCACAAAGGAATATCTATAAATTCTACTAAAGGGATCCCCGAGGTTAACCCTTGCTACAAGTACAAACATCGTGCACGATGTGTTAGACTCTCAAAGTCCTTGTGGCATTGGGTCGAGGATACCTTTTAGGCGGGATCCACCCTAGCTATCAGCGCCACCCCTCCCTTTTTTTTATATAGACTCCGAAGGTTCCAAATCAAGCTTGAATTTATTCTGTATGGATTTCAAAGCTCACACCTATTTCAAAGGATTTTAAAATTAAGCTTGGGCTATTCTGCATGGTTCAAAAGCTCTATTAATGGGTTTTTCAAAGCCAGTCAGAACATTTCAAAATCATACTAAAGTAGTCATACATCTCACACAGCGAAATAAACAGGTACGCGGTAAACTTCCCTTTTATTCATTTTTTTTTCAAAAATTACAAGAACGATTACACTATTTTACAAAGAAACAAGTTAGCCTTCACTGACTCCATCCAAAAGGTCAAAAAGCCGATGGATGGTATCGTCGGTCAAGTCGAAACCCTCTTCCTTGTAAATTGGATCTACGGCCATGCAAGGAAAAAGGATCCACTTCTCCAAGATCGGCAGCAATAACCTTGCCTTCTTGGATCAAAGTGGAGGCCAATACTTCCCAGGCCCGCCTGATCCCATCTAATCATTCCTTCCTGCATGGTAAACTTATTTTGTAGGCCTCCATCGCCGCGGCAGAGCTGCTCGCGACTACAGCCTCCCTGTCTCCATCGGCTTTGCTCAGCTTCTCCCGCAAAGCTTTATTGTCTACTTTCAGTGCACTCATCGCAGACTTGTACACTCTGAATTCCTCCTGAAGGGCAGTACGTTTAGAAGACTCTGTCGCCAGCTGGACCTTCAAAGCTTCAATCTCCGCCTCCTGACGGTGCAGCTGACCGGTCTGATCTATCATCTGCTCCTCCACCCTCAGAGCCCTGTTCAATGCCAAGGGCAAACGGGAAAGTACCTATAAAGGAAGCAAGATCAGCACCTACAAAGAATCGAGTCAGAAGAAGGTTAGAAGGGGTCCTTACTGTCTCCACCCTATTGGTCATCTGGGCAAAAAGGTCTGTTGTGGAGGTCCTCTCAACTGTCTCCTCCAACGCCCTGGTCGCCAATCCCCCTGCAAGGATCAGGCCCAGGTCTCCTCGAACAGGATTGAACAGGTTCGAGGATTGCTCAGAGGTGAGGGTCATTCTCCTTTCCATTTCTGTCACACTCACGACAAACCTTGACCCTTTGCCTGCAAATTTCCCGGTGAAATTGAGACAGAACGGGGGCTCCACACTCCTCTCCCACTCTCGCCCTTCATCAGGTTCTCCCTCCTTAACACCCTTTCCCTTTTTCAGAGGGGGCTCCAGACTGTTTTCTTTGGAGGGGCCCCTCTTCTTTTCAGGGGTTTCAAGGGAGACCAGAGCCTGGGAAGGAGCGACCACTACTTCCCTTTCTGGACAGGGCACCACCGCCATTTCCTTTCCCGGGCCACCCTCGGCTGCCCCATCTTTACCCCCATTTTCTCCTATGATAATCCCTGCGGCGCCTTTAGGGATTACCTTAGGCCTGGCCAGTGATGCAGGCTCCTTCCTTTTACCTGATTCCACCATCACCTCGGCCAGGGTTTTCTTGTCATCTCCAGAGTCGTCCGGCGAGGACACCACGTCAATAGATATCCCGCCACAGACAGGTTCTGGAACTCCCACTTCTCTCTCCACTTCCCCCTCAACAACCTGCTTGCTTAGTTGAGTGGCAGGGGGCTGTCCCTTTCTAGCTCTCCTCATCAATACTGTTCCAGGAGGGGGAGCAATCTCCTTGAAGATGGTGTATCCCTGTAATTTAGCATACAGGGATACATCGTTCTTCACCAACCTCAGAAAGTCCTTCAGAGGTCAGTTCTGCCCTTTTAGAACTTCCAGGTCCCTCTGGACCGACGTCCCTGCCATCCATTGAACGTCGCCGATAAACTCGGTAGGGCAGACCCCAGGCGTCAAGGGGATCCCCAATTCCCCGCCTACAAAACAATAAAAAACTCTCCAGTCAGAGTGATAACTGCTAGCACCGGAGAACATCGCCTTCCTCGACTTCGAACGCAAGGCCAAGCACCCCCCATACCCTAGCACTGCCATCCAACTGAACAAATTCCTGAACAACACCAGGCTCCACACTATCCCTCTGGCTTGCAGAAGCTTCAGAAAGGAGTATATGTAGGCGACGGCGTTGGGAGAAAGTTGGGTTGGCACGAGTTGAAAGGAGTTCAAGATTTCTTTGAACTCTGGTTGGGGTGGCAGCATCAATCCATACTCTACCTGGGCTCTGTACACGCACACCGCCCCTTCAGGGGGCCTGTTTGGCCGGAGGTCGGAAGTAGGCAGGATGACCATCAAGCATGGGTTCCCCCTGAACCCTTTGGTTGTGTTGAGTACCTCATGTTCCATCATGAGGGACTCCTGGTAGCTGTTGTCCTTCTGGAACTGCTCGACCAGATCGGCCCACTCAATTTCCCTTCCTCCCATCTGTTCGGTCCTTCCCTTCGAGCAGGTGGAGCAGGCACTCTTTTCCTCTCTCTCAGAGACTTAGGGTTTTTGGGAAGGAAGAAGAAGCTCCCGCTCAGACAGCCGTTTATAAGGAACGTATGCGACCTTTTACCTTCCAACCGTCTGATCTTCTGGATTAGCGTGCGAGCGTCATCAGACCACCCGTTCCTTCTGACAATCCCAGGAATCGAAGCGGCGCACGGTTTACAAGGCATCACTCCTCTCCAATCCCGCCATTTTGCCGTCCACGATATCCATATATCGTGCACGATGTTTCGAGGGATACCTGTTCATTCTCTTGTGTTCGATATCCATATATCGTGCACGATATTTTGAGGGATACCTGTTCATTCCCTTGTGTTCGATATCCATATATCGTGCACGATGTTTCGAGGGATACCTATTCATTCCCTTGTGTTTGAAATCCATATATCGTGCACGATGTTTCGAGGGATACCTGTTCCCTTGTGTTCGATATCCATATATCGTGCACGATGTTTTCGAGGGATACCTGTTCTTTCCCTTGTGTTCGATACCCATATATCGTGCACGATGGTTCGAGGAATGACTATTCTCTTCCTTATGTTCGATATCCGTGTATCGTGCACGAGGGTTCAGAGATAGCTATTCCGCCTCTTTTACTTAATAGAGTTTTTCTTTGCTTTTTGGAGTTCTTTATCTTTTACTTTTGGAATTCATGTATTTCCTTCTAAAACTTCGTGATTCAAAATACGAAAAGGAAACAAACAGGAGAATTCATCCACAAAACAAATTCTTGAAAATGAAAATATACGTTTTCATTAAATGATAGAATTTGATACAATTTCTCTCTTTGTCCTCACATGTTCCTCTCATGAGTACAGGAAAAACAAAGAAAGATACAAGGCTTCAGAACTTAAACACCTGGCCTGATGAATTCAGACCTCTTAGCTCCTCCCCAAGATCTCCTCTTCTTCTCTGTCAACATCCTGCAGGTTGTTCATCCGAAAAATGGATCCTTCAGGTGCAGCAAGGAGAGAAGATTACGCCGTCAGGCTAAGGAGCTGGTTGAGGAGAAAGACCCGTCACCCCTGGCTCAACTGGCGCCCCTGCTACTGACTTCCAGGAGGATCGCGCCGGCCTAGCCACCTGGCTTCCAGAGGAGTCACAGGGCCCTCTCCCGAGTTCCAGCGCAGAGGAGGCCAACTTCCCCAACCCGCGTAGGACCTTGGAGAAGGAGCCTTATCTGGGCAACAACTCCCAGCATCGAAGAACCTTTTGCACAACCGGAAGAGAATCCTGAACCAAGCCCTGCCTCATCTTCAAAACCTTAGCGTACCCAAATCTAGTTGTCGGAATTTTGCAGCCTATTTCTTTGGCATGTAATAGTATTTCAAAAATAAAGTGTTAGTTTTATGTGCTTACATATATTATTTACCAGGTGAAAATGGAATATCAAACTGATTCTCTACAAAACCAAACAAATGAAAATCGGGAGAATAATACAATGATCTCTAGAGATACACTGTATATGCATTTTCGAAAGGAAAAACCACCCCAGTTTGCAGGAGGTCCAGATCCCCTAGTGCGATGGAATGAATCGATCAATTGGAAATAATTTTCGAATTTATTGAGTGTCCTGATAACAAAAAGACTGGTTTTGCTTCTTATATGCTGACCGGTGAAGGTCGTAAATGGTGGAAGTCCCAACTCAATACTGAATTTAAATCTCTTCAACCTGCCCCTTGGGAAAGATTTCGTGATAATTTTTTCCAACAATATTTTCCTCATGCTATCAAAGAAAAGAAATTACGTGACTTCATTCATTTGAAGCAAGGTTCCATGTCTGTCATGAAATATGAAGCTTTATTTACTGCTCTTTCTGATTATGCACGTCATCTAGTAGCCGATCTACGAGAAAAAGCAAAAAGGTTCGAGGATGGTATGCGAAAGGATATTCAAAAACAGACAAATGTTATGAGGATTTACAATTATGCTGAATTATATCAAAGGGCGTTGATCGCAGAACAAAATATTAATGAAGATCGGGAGTGGCGTGAAAGGAAACAATGTCGTTATGAGCAAGTTAAGAGGCATGAGGGAAGTTTTGAGAAGAAAAGGAAGGAAGAAAGAATGCCAACAGATAGTGGTATGAAGTGTCAAAGTTGTGGAGGTCATCATCTTACTTTTAAATGTCGTAACCAGAGCTTGTTTTAGATGTGGTAACAAAGACCATTTTGTGAAGGATTGTCCAATGATACCGAAGCCTGATTCAAACTCTAGGCCACAAACTCAAGCTCAAGTTTTCTCCTTATCCGACTCGATCGTTACAGGTACGATCAATATTTTAGGATTACCTGCACAAGTATTATTTGATTATGGACCTACACATTCATTTATCTTGCTTGAGTTTGCAACTTCTGCAAAAATTTCATCTAAAATGTTAGACATACCTTATACCGTAAATACAACTTTAGGAGAAATTTTGGCTAGTAGGATAATATATCCAAACTGTGAAATATACATCGGAGATCGTGTCTTTCCCGCAAACTTGATTGCCTTTGCTATAAAGGACTTTGACATACTGTTAGGAATGGACTAGTTATAAACTTGGCATGCTGAAATTGATTGTGCTGCCAAGAAGATAAGTTTTGTTATTCCTGAAGGAGATTTAATCTTTTTCGAAGGAAAGAAAGATGTCTTACCTATTATATCTTTTGCAAAATGTCAAAAGTTGTTAAGAAAAGGATATAAAGCTTATTTAGCTTATATTGAGTTAACACCTAAAAGTGAAACTAGAATAGATGGAATAAAAATTGTTAGAGAATTCACAGACGTTTTCCCAGAAGAACTTCCAGGATTACTACCGGAGAGAGAAGTGGAATTTACTATAGATACTATTCCAGGATCTACCCCCATATCAAAGGCGCCCTACTGAATGGCACTTAAAGAGCTAGAAGAACTGAAAAGACAATTACAAGAGATGCTGAATCTAGGCTTCATTCGACCTAGTGTGTCCCCTTAGGGTGCTCCTGTATTATTTGACAAGAAGAAAGATGGCTCTTTAAGATTATGTATCGATTATCGGGAGCTGAATAAGATTACTATGAAAAACAAATATCCACTCAAATCTGACAATCTTCTTAGTTAATTGAGTGAGTGGTAGAACGATCTTAGAAAATCTTTCTACGAATATTCGGTAATATCCGGCTAGACCAAGAAAACTTCTTACTTCAGTTACAGTTGTAGGCTTTGGCCAATCAGTGTTAGCCTCAATTTTGGATGGATCTACAGCAATACCAGATGAGCTAATGATATGCCCTAGAAATGCCACTTGTTGTAACCAAAATTCATATTTGCTGAGCTTGACATACAATTTTTTATCCCTCAGTGTCTTCAAAGCAATTTTTAGATGTTCTTCATGCTCTTCTTCGCTAGAGGAATATATAAGTATGTCATTGATGAACACAATAATAAATTTATCCAGGTAAGGTTGAAATATTCGGTTCATAAGATCCACGAATACTGCAGGAGCATTAGTTAATCCAAAAGGCATGACTACAAACTCATAATGGCCATACCTTGTTCTAAAGGCAGATTTTGAAATATCTTGTGCTCGAATGCGTAGTTGATGATAACCAGATCGCAAGTCAATTTTTGAAAATACCTTAGCATTCTTCAACTGATCAAAAAGATCGTCTATTTACAGCCCCAGTCTTAACCATTCCCTCAATGTCCGAAAACTTTATTGTTTATAGTGATGCCTCTAGGAAGGGATTAGGGTGTGTGCTGATACAAGGTGAAAAAGTAATAGCTTATGCTTCTAGACAATTAAAGAACCACGAAGTTAATTATCCTACGCATGACTTAGACTTGGTTGCAATTATCTTTGCACTTAAAATCTGGAGGCATTATTTATATGAAGTAAAATGTGAAATTTTTACAGATCACAAAAACCTAAAATATATTTTTACTCAGAAGGAATTGAATCTAAGACAACGAAGATGGTTGGAGTTATTGAAAGATTATGATGTAGATATTCAATATCATCCGGAAAAAGCTAATATAGTTGCGGATGCACTCAGTTGAAAATCTACAAGTAATACACTTACTGATCAGGAGGCACTTATTAAAAAAATAGAGAAACTACAGTTAGAGACCCGAATAAGAAATGATAAAAGAATGGTAGCTCATCTTTGTATACAACCAAATCTGCATGAAAAGATTAAAATAGCCCAGCAAGAAGATTCAGAGATTGCTAAGATAACTCAGAGCATAATGAAAGAAAATAATCCAGAATTTATGATAGGATCTGACGGTATTCTTCGATTTCGAAGTCGAATCTACGTTCTTAACTCCCTAGAGCTTAAAAGAGAAATTCTTAGTGAAGCATATAGTGCGGGATATTCAATCCACCCTGGAGGAACTAAAATGTATCATGACTAACGAGAGCAATTCTGGTGGCCAGGGATAAAAAAATGATATTACTGAATTCATAAGTCATTGTTTAATTTGCTAAAGAGTTAAAATAGAACATCAAATACCAGGAGGATTGCTTCAACCTTTAGAAATCCCTACTTGGAAATGGGAGCATATCACTATGGATTTTGTTTGTGGGTTACCAAAATCTAAAGGATTCGATGCTATCTGGGTAATCGTAGATTAGTTAACAAAGTCTGCCCACTTTCTACCTATCAAAATGACTCATCCTCTTGAACACTTGGCTAAATTATATATCGATGAAATAGTGCGACTTTATGGGGTACCTACATCTATTATATCAAATATAGTCTCACGCTTTGCCTCAAGACTATGGGCTAGTCTTCAAAAAGTCATGGGAACGAAACTTAGTTTAAGTACAACATATCACCCAGAAACGGATAGACAATCAGAAAGAACAATTCAAACCCTTGAGGATATGCTGAGAGCATGTGCCATGGACTTTGGAGAAAATTGGGAAAAATGTAGACTACACCCCTATCGAGTTTTAAAAGAGAGGTGCTGCATGTAAATATAGAAACTTACGATCACGAAGGAGCACGAGTGACCGAATGGTTTGTTAGATCTCCGACTGCTAGGCCGCAAATATGAAGCTCTCCTTGCATCAACCATCATCGGCGGTGTGAAGAGATGTAGAAGAGGCAGAAACTGCCGGAGACACAAGCTGCTGCGCCGCGTAATTGCTAAGATCGGCGGCATCCAGCAACCGGTGATTGAAGGGCCAGAGGGGAGAAAAGCTAGGGTTTGCTATACGACTTCTTTTATAGGATGGCAGGAAGTATTCTATGCCGTCTGATCAGAATCTTGGGGCAGAAGAATGAGATCCATTTTTTTAGGGGGATTTACATACAGAACATTGAATTTATCACAAATTACGTATTTCACCATCATTTAGTAAATATGCGTAATATTTACTAAATGATGGTGAAATACGTAATTTGTGAAGAATTCAATGTTCTGTACGTAAATCCCCTTTTTTTATATTCGAGAGCTTAATTTTTGAAAAGCAGTTCAGCTGTTTCGGCCCAATAAGTGCTTACACGCTCTATACAGCCCAAAGTAGACAGAAAGCCTATGCTGACTCAAGAAGATGAAATAATTGCTATGAGCCTGGGGAGCATGTATTTCTGAAAGTATCTCCAAGGAAGGGTATCTATCGGTTTGCTATCAAGGGCAAGCTTAAACCAAAGTACATTGGTCCCTTCGAAATCATTCATCAGGTTGGGAAGTCAGCATATGAGCTTGCATTACCTCCAGAACTAGCGAAAATTCACAATATTTTTCATATCTCATCATTAACAAAGTACGTGATTGATCCGAATCACGTATTAAAATATGAACCGCTAAACATACAACCTGATCTATCCTATGAAGAAAAGCCGATTAAAATTCTTGATCGAAAGCAAAAGATATTTCGAAAACGAACTATTCTCATTATGAAAGTTTTATAGAGAAATCATCTGGTAGAAGAGGCAATCTGGGAGACAGAAGAATCGATGAAGAATAAATACCCACATTTGTTCAGGTAAATTTGGGGGACCAAATTTCTTAAGTAGGGAAGGATGTAATAATCCTCTTAAGAAATACCTGTTAGTATTCATATATAAATGTTCTTCTGAATTTAATATAAGTATATCTGTCATCTGAGAACTTCAAAATAATTGCTATATTAACTAAACATTCCATGCAATCAGTTTCAATAAAATATCTATAAATATATATATATATATATATATTTATTTATTTATTTCTCATCTGCCTTCCTCCCACCTTCTCACCCACGGTCCCGCCTTATTAAATGTACCTCCTCAACCACCAACTACCATCCACCAATGGTCCCGCCCTAATAAGTTCACCTCTCCCTATAAATAGGCCACAGAACCCTCAGAAATAATCACAACCTCTAGTTCTCCTTTGTGTCTTTAGCTCATCTCGGTACGCCTCACCTCCAGCAGCGAAACACTGCTAGGTAAGAATTCTGATCTTACTAAGTTTAAATTATAATTGGTGATTTTTCTTGTTGACTCAATTTGATTAGTGATTAACCTGTTTAAACATATGTCGACTCACTTAACTTATATCAAACCCGAAAAATCTGTGTCGGCCCATGAAACCTTGAGTTAACCCATTTAACACAAGATAACCCATGTTTACCCATGAAACTTCGAGTTAACCCATCTAACCCAAGATAACCCGTGTTGACCCGTTACATCTGAGTCAACCTATTTGACCCGAGTCAACCAATTTGACCAGAGTCAACCCATTTGACCAGAGTCAACCTGTTTGACCCAATTCAACCCTTTTGACACGTTTGACTCATTTGACCCATGAGCTTGAACTAACTCAGTTTGACCCAAGTTGACCTGATCTGACCTATTTGAACTAGTTTAGCCTATATTGACTAATTTTGATCCACTTAACTTGTCTGACCTAATTAACTTAAGTAACTTAAGTCAATATTTTTAACTTTTATGCCCAAATAGTAATTATTCACACTGAACTTAATCAGGAAACACATCAACCACCAACAAACTATTACAGCCTCTAATCCAGGTAAACGATTTTTACTGAACTTAAGACATCGTGATTATTAAATTAACATAACTATTATACAGAATGATATCAACTATATTATGTGAGCTATATTCTACATATTCTACATGGCTTTGTGCCGATATTCTACTGGGCTTTGTGCTAAGATATTATAGTGGGTTATACTGGACCCATGTATCCTGAGATATATGATGATATAATAAGCTGGGATCCCGGTGGTTGACGAACCACCTTTTAGACGTGTGGCGTCGTGTGGGGGACGTACATGCATCCTATTATTCTGATGTCACACTGATGACGTATTTGATAAATCTGTTATCACACTGGTGACGTAACTGCTACATCTGTTGTCACACTGGTGACGTGTATCTGTGGATTCTGATCATTCATCATTATAAGATTTATACATATTAATACATATGCATAGTATGAAATGTGATAAGATTATGAGGTGACAAGTTGATATTATAAGTTAATTTGATATTCTGATCTGTTGTTAAATTGAGCTATAAGACCTCACCTGGCCTATGGTAAGGTGGAGGTGTTTACTTGGTCTTCGTGACTGACTGTTGCTTTTCAGGTAAATAATCTATTACCAGGAGAAGATTGCAAAATCCCAGGAAAGATGTTTCCCTACATCCCGTATGGTCCCACCGATATTTACCCCTAACCAGTTTAATTGTTTTACCTTTCAGTTTTCTAATCTAAGGTTACTCTGGGTGAGCTGCTTAGTGTTCGAACTAATGTAACTCTGTTTTGAGATGAATAAAGATATTTTTTTCTTATAATTTGTTCTGTGATTCTGACTGTAAGTCTCCCCTTATTTTATGGATAATTAGTCCTTAAAAATGAGTCGAAGGTAACCTCAATTAATGTAGTTAGATCCATATGCAAGTGGATTGGGGTGTATGAATTGAGTAGTCAGGATATTGGGTCAGTGGTATTGGAGAAGGTTTTTGGTAGAGGTTTAGAATACAATATATGGTCGGTTATATTTAACATTAGGCTAATGAAGATGTTCTTTGGCAACTTTATTTCGTAAGCATTAGAACTTATTTTCTTGTTGTTCCTATGAAGTCCTAGCCCCTTTGCTACATGTTTTATGGATTTCTAGTAAAAAAATCATTCGAGATATGAAGGTATCATCACACAATCCCCTACATTAAACTCCACTGTCTATATATGTGAATCGACTTTTGATTTATATTTAACATAATTTATAGTCAATTTTCCATTAATCTCTCAATGCAAACGATGTATGCATACGTCGTACATTAGTTAATGCAAACACATTAGACCCATATGTAGTGGATAACTCTAGTAGGTTAATTGGTCATCCAATTATATACTCAATGACTATGAAGATTGGACTTTTGCAAACGAACCTATACATTGAGCTAATATCTATTCTCTCTTATACTTGTTTACCTACAGTATGTTGTAACACAAATGAGGAATTGACATCAATGATAAAGATAATGACATTTGAGACATTATACCAAAGGTGAGTAATGATGCTTCAAAACAGTGAAGGAATAAAATAAGGCTAATTGTCTGATTTGTGAAGACTTAGTTAGTTGTGAAGGAATAAAATAAGACCTTAGGCCCCGTTTGTCTAGAAGTTTAAAATTAACCTAGTTTAATTTTAATCAGGCATATCACATCACACATAAAATTTAATATTAAAAATTAAATTTATTTCACATCCTACACATATTACAAAAATAATAACTAACTTATATCACATTTCTCACATATCCCAATATAACAACTAACTTTATTTCACATCATTCATAATTTTTAATAAAAAAATATTTCTATCCAAATTTAATTTTAACCTTCTTAAATTTAACCTTATAAACAAACAGAAATTGTTTGATTTGGCAAAAGGCGCTAATGTGGACATTCCTCCATAACTGTCTTTGATTCTCTATAACTCCTAAAAGCACAATATTTTTTGAAGCAGAGATTCTTTCTCAAGGTTTCACTGTCTTGAGGATAAGCTCACGTGAGTTTTACCAAACTCATCTTGTCTCAAGGTTTCATTGAGGTTTCATTCTCATGCAAGGATTCATACCTTGTATATCCTATCAAGGTTTCCAAAACCTCAAATAATGTCGAAAAAATATTGTTTATCAGCAAGCCTTCACACCAGAAACTTCGGCGAGGTTTTCCTTCCACTTCACATCAAACTTCCTCCATGTATCTCTCATATGAACGGACTCACAACACAAAGAAGGCCAAAAGTATAAACGATGCAGTCTACCTATAAACCCTTTATATTAAGCAACTTAAAAAGCTAATTAAATGTAACTTAGGGAGCGTTTGGTTCAATGTTATCTTAATATGATATTATATTATATAGAGAAAATGATTGTTGGTTTGATGATATATGTAAATATTCTTATAAAATATTATAAAATTGTCACTCAAAAGATAACATTTAGATGTCAAAGCATCTAAATAACATAAAATAACATCAAGATAATACTGAGCCAAGCACCCCCTTAATGTTCAACCCTTCAACTTTAAAGAGCATTTCAATAAGTCTCGAGATAACTAGATAAGCTAAATTTCTCTTAGTCCTTGTATCCGAGTTAATAAATATTAGATGAAATAAAACAAAAAAGTGAAATACTATCATACTTAAAATTCTTAATACATTAAATACACTTCAATAAGTCTCTTACATAATACATAAGAATGTGACATTGACTATGAGATCAAATGTTGACAGCTACATTGGCAAGAGATTTATGTCTGGGATGCTAGTCAATCTTAACCATCAGCAAAACAACCAGTAGCAAGCTAAAATTTAGTTGTGCTGATTAGTGATTTTATGATTTTCTTTTAAATTTTTGCTTAAATGTACTTTGGACATTTCAATGTGCAATCTAATATTACATTTGAGTTTTATCAATGAGTTCTGGATACAAAATAACTGCTAATTAACAACTATAACTGTCATTTTGGTGCTGAGATAGATATGCTGTAGCATTTAAAATACATAACAGAAAATACTACTTCGGCAGAATAATGAAGTGTAATAAATAAAAGGGGAGCAGATGATCATGTTTCACATCGGAACATAAGCCTAAGTCCATCTGAATAATCAAAGGCGTAAGAAATCTATTCGAAGATCATTTTTCAAGTGGCTTAACAGGTCTTCAACCTCGTCATTACTGCAAGAAAGTTAAGTGCATAATCTATTCTATTAACAAGATTTAAATGACTATAAACTCATCCAACTTACCATTGGAACGTTTACATCTGTCTCATTCTCAGTACTCTTTGAGTTCTTGGTTTAAAGGTGAACAAGCATCCCTATATTGTTATATAGTCGCTGGGGATTTGTTTTCATCCAAATCTATTTCCCTAATCTACATCGCTATATCATTATAATTATAGTGGAAGATCAGATCTTCCCTACACCGGATTAAGATCAGTGCATGAGAGACTTCATTATCCTTAGCAATGCATTCCAATGCTCTTGAGTTACTAGTCAATTTACTAGGAAAACTTGCAAAACAAGCAATATCTGGGTGGCGAGTGCACACTTTAGTAGAATAATGAAGTGCAATAAAACTAAAAAGGAGCGGATAATTCTATTTCACATTGGAACATAAGACTTAAGTCTATCTGAATAATCAAAGGTGTAAGAAGTATATTTGAAGATCATTTTTCAAGTGGCATAACAGGTCTTTAACCTCGCCATTATGGCATTACAGTTAAGCTTATAATCTATTCTATTAACAAGATTGGAATGACTATAAGCTCAGTCAACCTTAGCTTTGAAACATATCTTAGCAACAAAGATTGAATACTTGCCAATACTCAGCCCAATAGAGCACCTAAAGGAAACCATAACTTGCTTGTACTAAATGATATTAAGACTACAACATAATGACATTAAAAAAATGTAAATCATGCCTCCTAGCTTCTAGATTTTAGAACTTGTAAGCTTGAAGCTCCCTGCTGGGTGGATATTTATATATGCAGGCAATGTACAGAATGAAAAAACAACATTCAGCAAAGTGCATCAACTAAAGTTATGCTCAGAGTGAACAAATCCTACAAGCTCAACCTACATTCTAGTTTCAACAGCTATAAAACACAGCGTTAAGCAGATTAAAGACCTACAAGTTCCTGCTCGTACTATTGCAGCTAAACAAAGAGAGAAACAAACTATTGAAGCTAAACACACCTTGTTTTCAAACTATTGCAGCTGATCTCGTGAGAAGTTAATCACTAGTCGCAAAGCACAGTGATACTCATGAAGAAAGAGAGAAACAAAGAAAAACATTACGATCGGGGTCAGATCCTTCCTTCAGAGAAGAAGGCGGGCAGGAGAAGAAGAGATTTCACCGGCGGTGAGGCGGAATGGTCAAGGTTTCTGTCTCGATCTTGCCCATTTGGAGAAGATGTGGGACGCACAAAGAGGCGCATATTTGACAGTATATTACGGTATGCATTGTCCCGCATAAATATTTTTATGCGAATCGTTGGGAAATTTTTCGCCAAAAAAACGCGAAAATCCCTGAACTATATAGTTTTTTGCGGTCGCATAACTTTAGTTATGCGGGCTATCGCATACGCATTTCTCTATACTCAGTTAAATTTTAAAGGGGGTTTAGTACAGAACATTGAATTCTTCACAGATTACGCATTTCACCATCATTTAGTAAATATTACCCATATCACACTCTCTTTATTGTTACAATAGAAATGTAAAACTCATAAGCAATATTCTAAAACAATTTTAAAATTACTTTTAAATTTTACAATATTCAAATTTTAAATATTATTTATAAATAAATCAAAATTTTTATTATAATGATATAATTACTAATATATTAATTTTTAAAATGCACTAATTAATGATGATGATTATTATTAATTTTAAATCACGTGCACATTAAGAAGTACATTCATATATAAATATAAATATATATATATATATATATATATAAAATAACGACCAAACTTTTATCCTACTAGATGAGATCAACTACATAAATTTTTCATTTTTATTATACTCTATCAAAATAATAAATTCTCATTTAATTATAAATATATAAAATTAATCTTTATAATTTATTATAATGTCTTTATTGACATTTTTTCTTTTTATATAATCAAAAGCGAATAATTTTATTCAATTTTTCTTATTAGAATTTTTATGGTTCTATAATTTATATGTCCAAACTATTTAAACTGACTCTCTTTGTGCTTATTATCAATTAAAACTACTTTAACTTACTCACGAATATATTTATTTTTTGTCATTTTTTTTACGTATACTTACTCATTTTTCTTAGCATCTTCATTTTTGTGACACTTATTTTATTTGTGTATTTTGACTTTGTAGGCCAACATTCAACATTTAATCAAATAATTATTAACTCAAAATTGACATAAAACTCGACTCGAGTCAAAAATACAACTCATTAAAAATCATTCAAATCAATTTTGATTCAAATACAAAAATCAGCTGATTTCAATCAGATTTCAAGTTTTGATTGAAATTGCCACCCAAACTAAACATAAAAATGAACCAATTCTAGAAAGAAAAAAAAACATCGAAAGATACATCGGATTATAAAGAGCAAAACTGTCGTTCCTTTAATTTGAGCCTTTATGCAATGAAGTCGTAATTTTTTAATAAAACAAAGTAATGCTCTTGTTTGACATGATATGCAAATAAATCCTTTCACTATAGCAGATGTCAAACAAAAGATAAAAAAAAAACTATTTTTGACTCTTCACTCGCGCATTAGTGCTTGGAGGAATAGTCGGGGACGGCGGAGAAGAGTAGAGCGCCAAAGCTGAGAATGGCGAAAAAGACGACGGTGCAGCACCAATCAACTTGATGAAGATCTAACATCTATTATAAAGGAAAGAATTGTTTGCACATTACATTAAACAATATGACTATTTGGTTTAATTCAAAAATTGAAGGGACCAAAATGCATGCAAGTTCAAACTAAAAGAACCCAAATGCAATTTACCCCTCAATAATTTATCCCATTAAACTTTACAGCCCTCAGATTTCTCAGGTATGCCCTATGAATATACAATCATAATTAATCCAAGACATTGAAACTCGATTCCGATTTAAGTTACAAGATAAAAATATTGATTTCAATAGTTTCGATATCAACCGTTTCAAAATTAAATCTATTAATAGTTATTATTAAATATTATTTTTTAGAGAAGATAAGTTATGGCAGTTTCGACTGGATTTCAATAGTTTCGACTGAAACTCAATCGAAACTACTGACACTATCAAGAATCGATACAGAAATGCAGTAATTTTTTTGAATCTTACAAAGATGCATGCAGTTTTTGAAACAAAAAGCAAGTTTGGAACTAAACAGATAGAAATACAATGACTCTTCCTTTTATGATCATCAACTAAAATAAAAAATATTAGTGGATCTATTGATCGCATGCAAATTCACTCTTCACATCACATCATGATGAAGTCTGATCTTTCGTGATCTACAGCAGAATCAGTGGCATAAAAAAATTATGGAACAAGGGAAGATTGACACAAACTGAAAGATGAACAGCATCTATTGAAACTGCACAGATTATGTTTGCAGATCTTCTTTTCATCGCCAGTAAATCTCTTTTACCACTCAACCTATCAACTTCACCAAATATGTTCATCGAGAAAACTGTTACATCGATCTCTTCAGATTCGGACAGTAAAGGGGAATGCTTTAGACTGGCCCTTCGTACAATATTACAACTCTTCTGCTAATTCGAGAAGATGGTTCTGTTTCTCTTAGGAACATAAGCCTAGATCCACCAAAAAAACAAAAAGTATTAGAATTGTAGTAGAAAACATGCAGCAAGGCAATAAAGAGAAGTTCATTTGTCCAAGTTAACTCACAAAGCATACTATGAGTGAAACAATGACTGTATTAGAACAACAGGGAGAGAGGGATTCCCTTCCGCAGTGATTTTTGTATGACTTGATGCACCTCTTGTAGTACTTTTGATTTAATTTAACGGCCGAGGCCACACTTCACGAATATATCAGCATAAGAAATTGCAAGCCACACTTTCATGGATGCTAATTTACACTAACATTGCAAAGCCAATCTTTTGAGTTTTATAAGCTCAAACCAATCTTGTTCTTAGTGTTCTTCAACCATCCTTATCTAGGCCAGGAAAAAGGACAATTTGGCAGTTGAGACCCTGGGCGTGTGCCGGTCTGATTCCACATTAAAAATACTAGTGACATAACGGGCATATTCATCTCCTTGTCATGGCAAGAAAGTGCTTAGTTTATTCTATTAACAAGAGTAAAACTGAGTGAAAACTTGGGTCTTATTAGCTCCTAGGACTAGATACTAGTCGACACAGCAAATAAAGGAAATTGGGTCTTATTGCTATTGACTGCTTTCTACCTCTATGGTTCCTCTTTATATGAAGAATAATGACTATCAACAATTGCAGGTTTCAGAACAATTGGCAACTTCAGGTTGATTGTATGCTAAGTTAGAAACCTGCTCATGACAATATGATTCATGATTCCACACTTGAACAAGTAATCAGGAGAAGCTCAGACCGCCTTCCTACAATTAGTTTGACCTATGCCTCCAAAAAATACCAGCATTTGATCTGCCAAAACTGGAATGTGAATGACCTGGGACGGCATGTTGCTCTCCATCTTCAGACATTATTCGTTGGCAAACCATATCCATTATCTGCTGTCTATGATCGGCAGCAGCAGCAACAACAACAAAACCTTAATCCCGAACTAGTTGAACATAAACAAAACACCATAATATTGTGAATCGTTTGTTATCAATGATTAGCCACTGCTACATAAATAAAACGAGAATAACAAAGGACTTGAATGGTATTTTCTAGAGCCAGTTTTCTTGCTACACAAGTAAAAGCAGACTAAAAACGTTGCTATAGATATTATGGAAGAAGCGCTATGTTATGATGACAGGGTGGTAACATAAAGAAAGTCGATCACTTAAGTAGTGAGTTGAAGTATGTTATGGTAGGAAGGCTGTTTAGCAAAAAAAATCGCCTTCCATGTTGTAGCTTCAAAAATTAACAAGAGATGGGTTCAATACGAAGGCTTTAAGCCTCTAGGCGTAGACCAGGGTTACTTTATTTAACTTTGCATGAGAGAATGTCAGAAATAAGGTTTGGTGTGGGGGACCTTGTACTATAGCAAGACAAGCAGTGGGGTTGGATGTAGGCCTGTCAATGGATCGGATCATGACCCGATTCGATCCGAGTTTTAATCCGATTAAACCCCCAAATGGATTTTTTTTTGACCCGTCAATCCGCCCCGTTTACTGACCCGATCCGTTTACAAATAAATGAATCAGATATGAATCACCATTGACCCGACTCGTTTAAAATCTGATTCGTTTATGTAATCTAATTTGTAGTTCATATAAGAATATATTATGGCTAATAATCTTTTTGTTAGAAGGCTCAAGTAAAAAGTGTTATTATAATTAATTAATAAAAGATTCTCACAGATTATATTAATAGATTTTAGTCTATAGTGCTCAGTTATATTTCACAATATATATGTATATATATTACAAATACTAATTTTTATACTAAAATATTTAATTAATTCATAAAAATATAACATTCTTCCTTTATTTTTTTTCCAATAAATTTAACATTGTTTTAAATTTGATTATGAAAAATACTTAAAAATAACTACTTTTATTGTAAATGGATTAAATCCAAAAACCCGAGTTCTGAACTAATTCGATTTCCGACCCGAGAGGATATGAATCGACCATGACCCGATTCGATATATATGGATTTGGATCCGGGTCGGAGTCAATCCGACCCGAACACAATCCGTTGACAAGCCTAGTTGGATGTGCAGTCACCTGCCTTTAGACCAGAGATGGACAACATCAACACTATTCCTTTGTGGATTAGGTTGCCCGGTTTTCGCTTAAGATTTTGGGGACCCAGAACCTTAGAAAGACTGGCAGCAAAAGTGGGGGTGACACAAAAGAAAGGGGCTTGTTTGCCAGAGTGTGTTAAAGTTGACCTCAAACAAGTGATCCAGCTAGGAGTTTAGGTGCAGGGACCATAGCGGAATTGTGTTTCAGTTGTGAAATGGTGGGTCACACTATTACTAGGTGCCCTCAAAGTAGACGGTTGATCAAAGCCAAGGAAGGTCTTAATTCTCTAAGAGCCGAAGGAAGGAGATTGAGGGAAATAAGGAGACTAGAAGCAAGAACTCCTATCAACAAACTAATAATAGTATAAAAGAGAGGAGTAGACCACCAAAAGTGGGAGTGACACAAAAGAAGGGAGAGTTGATTGGCCAGGAGGGAACTTGGATAGATTAGGCCTGTAGACACTTGCTGCTCATAGGAGGAAAGGAGGTCGACAAAATGTCCAGCAACACAAGATCACAAAGGGAAGATGGGGCACTAGATCTTCAAAATCAAGTCTTGGGAGGTAACAACCAAATAATAGAAAAGAGAATACCTGGATGTCTCAGAAGCCAAACTCATTTCGTCATGAGTAGAGGCCTAAGCAGTCAACAAAGAAGCAAACCATAGTGGAGACTAGTAGCAGGAATAACACCCCTAGAGACCAACTTCCGCAATGGGGTCTTGAAGAAAAGGTAGTTTCTGATCAACAAAGGAACAACAATACTTAGAAATCTTCAAGGAAAACAAAGTAATCAATGACAGTCAATACTAGGATATACAAAAGCAATACAGGCCTTCATTCTACAAACTTTGCAAAAACACGAGGCTAAACTGTCAAGGAAGCACAAAATGTTTTAGGGGTGTAATTCAACAAGACGACGGGGTTTTATTTTTAGAGACTAACCGGTTTTAATTTTTAGAAACTAGAAGTTTTTTTTTTAATTAGTTAGAAGGATAATTATGTAAATCGTAACTAAATTTAGAGTAGAAGTTTAATAAATGAGTATCCAGCAATATCCTTATAAGTTTCTTCAAACAATCTCGAGTGTTCGAATAGGTCTTGAAGTGTTTTCAAAGTATCCAAACTGTGGACTCGCCATGTGGCATGCTTATCATAGTGTTCTCGTGTATCCCCACGTGTTCGCGTCCCAAAGTGTGTTCAATACTAACACCTGTGAAATAGAGGCGTTCGTACTTCATAGACCTAAATCATATCAACTCCAAGTGTAGGATATACAAAGTTGTGAGGATTCCATCAGAGAATGACCTACTGTTGCCTATTTTCACCAGCTAGCAATCAAAAAGAGAGACTATGGTAAGGATAGTGAAGGGAAATAAAAGAGATATCAGGTTAAGTATTGACGCAACCATCTTATACTTTTGTTGAAGAGCCAGGAAACCCACTACAACAATGATTGGCATAGTTAAGCCAGTAATCCAAATAATTGCAACACCATTACAGCACAGGACCATAGAAAACCATCAATAAATCTGTACATGTTTTATTTAACCAGTCTTACAAAGCTATGTTACACAACTTAAGATCATTGGATTCCTCCAAAGTCTTATTAGTTGAAGGTCAACTTCGATGGTTTAGTGAACGGAGAAGGATTAGCTAGTGCAGCATATGTTATCAGAGACAACACATGAACAGTTTTGGTAGCAGAAAGGGTCAGGATTCTCACCTATGCAGAGGTTTTGCACAGCATAGTAGAAAGCTATAGCCAAAAAGCACAACAAAGGCCACAAGAGCAAGATGAAGACATCAATGTCATAGGAGATTCTCTATTTTGCTTTCAAGTCTGTAAAATTATGCACATTGATAGAATTGTAAATGGAATTGTTGGCTACATAGCATATTTGGCATCTGTGGGAGATTTCATTTGGGAGGGGAATACCCCTTCCTAATAATTTCAGCAACCTTCCCTTGAAGGATATGACATGATGAATTTTGTGTCTTTAACTTTTAAATGAAAAGGCCTAGGCCACACTTTACAAAAAAAACAAATCAAAAGAACAAAAACAAAATAGAAAAGACAATAAGGATGAATTTGTATAAAAACAGTATAACTGTAGCTGTAAATTATAACTTTTGGGGAAAAGAAACCCTGATATTAGAGCACCCTGCATGAATTCATGACATTAGAATACCCTTCTTTAAAATTCAGTTATTTAACTTGTATATAGTACCATATAATTAAGAGATAAACAAGAAAAAAGGTAAATCATCCCCTAGCTTCTATGGTTCAGTATGAAGCTTCCTGCTGTGTGAATACTTAGGCAGGTCACATGGTCACATCCCAAAGGGGTCCATAGTGGAGAACTGAACTCAAATAAAAATAGCCATAAAAAAATCAAATAAAATTATAATTCAGATATGAGTATAAGCAGAAAACACACTTCAAGCAAAGATATGCCAATGACAGGATACATGAACTCCACACTATAGTGAACAAATTCTGCTAGCTGTTGCTACTTTCTAGTTTTGCAAACTACAAAAGACAGCATCAAGTAGATCAAATACCACAAAAATTCACACTCACATGGAACAGTTTATGATTGATTTTTGTTCAAGAAAATAAAAATAACAAAAAAAAAGCACCCACCCAAATGGTATACTGAAATGCCTCAGCTCCACATATCAGCCTCATATGAATCATGGTTAATGTCGAAGTCCAACGTACTTATAGAAAAAAGTAACTTATCATTTACCATGCATCAGGTGTCTGAAAACATGTTCTAAATAATACCGAATACATAAAGCATAAACAGAAACCATACATGATGTAATACCAACAAAGATGTTGAATTTGACTTGAATTCTTCAACACCTTAGCGAAATCGCTTGACGATAACAATACTTCTTTCGACATCTTAGGGATGTGAGTCTGAACAGTTTACTAATGTTGTTCTTCAGAAGACAAATTGCCAAAGTTGAAAATCATGGAAGTGAAAGAGATGGATGACCTTCTTTGTCTTGTTATTGCCTTAGTAGAAAAGATAGCAACAACTTGAAGACAATAGGAGAAATAACAACCTTCTGCCAGATGCTATCAAAGACAGGGATATTTTTAGAAATCAAGGTGCATTTTGTTAATCCCTAGTTTCCTTTATATAAGAGGATGAAGTTAGGGTTTGCGAGAGAGTGCAATGGCTCCATCGCCTTCTACATTCGAGTATTCTAGTTCTTCCATCTTCTTTGTTTGAGTATTCTACAATGTTCTTCCATCTTCTTTGTTTGAGTATCCTCCAACATTTTTCCAAAATATTGGCTTTACTAGACTGGCATTCACTAGGTGTAACAACCAAGGAGAGAGAGAAGATGAATCTTGGTCAAATTGGACAAGAGTGCTTCTTAATGCAACTACTCTTTTATAGATGTCTAGTGTTTATTCCACCAACCTAACTAGCATAGCATTAGAACACTACCCACTGCTTCTAAATCGACGTTCCCTCATCATCAATCAAGCAACAAGGAGGGAATAAATTCAAGGATGCTTTGTTAGCTTATGATCAAGGCATACATTATTGTAAATGTTAAATGTTGGCATCTAGCGAAGAGTGGCTTGGCTACAGTTAAGAACAAAAAAGCTTTAAAAGAATGGAGCAAGAAGGAGGTGGGAGACCTAGCTAAGACCAAGGAGTGGGAGCAAGACATTCATTCATTTTAAGCTAGAGAAGCTACAACACTAGGTTAACTATGAATGAATCAGCATAGTTGTTATTCATGATTGCTTCTTATAATACTAGAGCTGCTAGAGCTAAAGTATGGTACTGGCAAAGAGCCAAAGCCATTTGATAGTCCGAGGGGGAAGAAAACCTAAATATGATGACAGAGTTCTTTACCGAGAAGTGGTGAACTGCAGACACAATCTATCCATCACAAACGGACCAGCTAATTACCCAGATTCCTAGAGAAGAAATTAGGGCTTTGATTCTCTCTTTTGTCAACAACAAAGTAAAAGGTTGATAGCATCACGGGTTCATTTTTTGAAGGGTTACTAGCAGAAGAAGAAGAAAGACTTCATAGAAACAGTCCAGCCAACTTAAGAACAGGATTAATGTCTGAGAAGTGGAATCACACTGTTGTGATTTGTTGATTCATCCATTATGATTAAAGTTTAAATATATATTTTAATGTTTATCGTTATATTTAAATTAGTGACTAACAATATTTTGAGTTTAATGTCTATAGACTTAATGATTTGCTAACATGGTGCTCCAAATATAGTTGAAGTAAAAGAAATTTAAAAGTGAAGTCAACTTTGATTTCAAGAGTGTTAGAGTAATCAATAATCAAGAATCAAGTATAAGGTAAAGGAATTGAAGAAGAGAAATGAACACCTTTATGTGTGCTTCTAACTTTCTCCTTGATTGAGAAGGATATTCATCGGAATTCAACAGTAATCGTGAGGTGGTGGTTGGAAATGCTATCAAGCATCGTACTATGAATCCTCAAATTTGAATCCTAATTGAATGTATCTATTAAACACAGTGATAATTATGCATAAGAATGACGTATTAGTTATTTCTAACTACATTCATCACCATCGGTGCTTGATACGTACATTATTGATAATGTTTATATTGATATGTAGCCTCATTATGGTTGGTCTTCAAAGAAATTCACTTTGAGTATGCCTTGTTGAGGTGGCTAGGAAACTCAGAATCAAGTTTGTATAACTTTGACAGGCTCGACATAGTTTTACATCTATCTTCAAAATAGTTCATTATCACGAGCCTATGAGGGAAGATTAATTAGGGAAGATGTATGTCATTAGATGTGTGAGACAAAGATTAAACATTGATTTTAGCTTCTTACAAGGTTTGGGTTTGCAACATAGCATTATTCAAAAGATGGGATCAAACAAAATTTCAAAATTGCATCTTTTTATTCTGCATGCCTGGAAATTTCTTGGAGCTTTCATGAAGTTGCCTTTGATTCACTTCTTTGGGAATCTTGCATTATTATCTATGGCTTATTTAACTCTTTGGTTATTTTATTTGCCATTACCTTCTGATTAAATAAGAGAAATATGAAGTAAGACTGCAAGCTTTTAGGGGATCAGTAATAGGGCATTCTAATTTTTTAATAGATGCAACTAGGAGATTTTGTGTTACATCTGGATCCACGCGGCCACATCTGGAGCATGCACGTAGAGGCTTACATAGCATTAGCGTCACAGGTGCTCAGCAACGAACGAAGGAGATCCCATGTTGAAAAGCTGTAGTCAAAGAGGCCAAGCCGAAGAGATCACGTCGAACTGCCTGCACGCTACATGTGGTACAGGGGACCATATTGCTTTTAAGAGGTATGGCCCCCCGCCTCTCAGATGGTACTAACCATACAACCTGGGCCATTACGTGTCAGCCTAGTAAACATCATTGGCCTGACACCAGGGATAGAGCTCATTCTCTTGAAGTGACTCCACAAATCAGATCAGAGCATAAAACCTTATTGTAATAGGAAAAGAGGGGGATTTTTCTTTAACCCTCCGATTAAACTCCTTTTTACTCAATCTTTTTCTCTCCCCCCTCATTATTGTAATCTTAAAAAAAAATTACATTAGTGATAAATTTTTAAGACACCCGAAAGGCGCCATAGTTTTTCCGTTCAATCAGTATTCCACGTAAAAAATCTCTTTTGCTCTTCTGGTTATTTTCTTGTCTCAACATTTTGGTTCTATATTACTATAATGTTATTTAAAGATTTTTTATTTAATTTAATGATACATTTAAACGTACCGTTGTCGGGTCTCAAGTAACGGATGAGAAACACGGAGAGTTGTATTACGCGATCGTAACCACCGCAAAATTTATTGAACGAGCATAACATTTAATGATATATTTAAATAATACTATAAAATTATTGCTCTGAAAGAATATCAAAATGTCACGTGAGCATCTAACATTATGAACATCTAAAAAAAAACTGAACGAAAACATACACTAAATTATTTATTCTATAAGATTTGCTAAAGATGTCATTTTGACATTAAAATGCAATGCACACATAATACAACTAAAGGGGGCCAACATTCTACATAAATTTTTTTAATCATTTTACATAAATATTAATATAAAAAATATTATTTTACTTCACATACTTAATAATTTTTAATAAAAATATTAACTTTATTTCACATCTTAAATCAAAATACTTGATTCGAATATTTTAATCTAAGATGTGAAATAAAATTATTATTTTTATTAAAAATTATTGAGTATGTGAAATAAAATGATATTTTTTCATATTAGAGTTTGTGTTAAATGATTAAAAAAATTATTTTATTATTGTTGTTTTTTAAACTAGTACTATTTTAGTCCTAATTTTGATTCTCGCGCCAAACAAGGCCTAATTGAGTTCTAATTTCTAAACCTTCCACTTAAATAATCTACAACCATGTTTCTCTAATTAATGAAGGAAATAATCATGAAAATCCCCAATAAGGTTTATAGAAGCATCCTTTAGGAACTAAAGGGGGTGTAAGAGGGAAACTAAGCTATACATAGTAGCAAAATAATAAAATATTATCATCTTCATCGATTCTCACTCGAAAAAGTGTAGTTGCATATTACAAATACCAAACGAAACGCAATATTTTTAGCACTGAATCGACAGTTAAACTAATCAATAATTAGTTCATAATCTAACCAGTTAAATCGTAGTTCAACCGAATGACTTTATAATTCATCATAAATACCTGTGGTTCTATAAATATTATAAAAAAAAACTATTAAGAAATTAAAATTACTTTAGAAAATAGATAGAAAAATTTTAAAAAAAAATCCAATGATTCGATCATTAATAGACTATCATTTAAATAGTATAAATGTAAACCTTAATTATTAATTTACTCAGATAATCAAATCGATTAAGTTATACGAATATAAAAAGTCAACAAGCAATAATCAAGTTCATTTCTCAAATTCGTGAACTTTAATTAGTTTGATCGGTTCATTCGGTTCAACAGTCAGACCGATTTTTCGTTAGTCCAATCTAGTTGAACTGTTATTTAAATTTTATGAATAAATTGAACTGGTATAATAGTCGGTTCACAGTCAAACTGATTGGTTCCTTCGGATTGTAATAACCTCGGACATATTATTATGATATAAATATAGATATAAATAAAATAAAATAGGATTTTGTGTGCAAAATATAAATAAAATATGAAATGTAGGCTGCACAGGCCGTCTACTCTTAAGTCAAAAATATAGGAAAAATTATTGGGTTCAGAGAGCTCGCCACGTCACCTTTTCATACACCAATTAAATAGCGACATGCAGCTGGCAGCAGGCGGCTCGCTACAGTTGAGTTCAGAGATCGATGTGCTTGTTATAGGTATAAAGGTGCTTGTTATAGACATAAATGTGCTTATTATAGATATAAAAGTGCTTGTTATAGGTATAAAAGTGCTTATTTATATATATTTATGCTTATAACAAGCACATTTATGCTTATAACAAGCACATTTATGCTTATAACGAGCACATTTAGGCATAAAGATGCTTGTTATAGGTAGAAATGTACTTATTATAAGCATAAATGTGCTTGTTATAAGTATAAAAGTGCTTGTTATAGGCTGTTATAAACATAAAAATGCTTGTTATAGGCATAAATATGCTTATTATAGGTATGAATGTGCTTGTTGTAAGCATAAAAGTGTTTATTATATGTATAAATGTGCTCGTTATAATCATAAATATGCTTGTTATAAGCATAAATATATATAAAATAAGCACCTCTATGCCTATAACAAGCATATTTATGCCTATAACAAGCACCTTTATACTTATAATAAGCACGTCGATCTCCGAACCCAGCTGTAGTGGGCCGCCCGTTACCAGCTGTCGCTATTTAATTGGTGTATGAAAAGATGATGTGGCAAACTCTCCAAACTCAATAATTTTTCAAAATATAAGGCTTGTTTTTATTTATTTATTTATTTATTTATCTTGCGTGTAGCTCTAAAACCCTTGATTGTTGAATTTGGTTTCCTAATCACATTCAACAGCCTCTGCACAATGGCTGGTTCAGGGTGGCAATGATATTAAAAAATCAAAATTTATTTGAAATTAACTTTTATTTTATTTGAATTAATTAAAATATAATTAAAAATTTTATATATATAAATATAGTACAATAATTTACATAAAATAGATGATATGAAAATTATATACACATAATCTAAGAATAAATTTATAATATCATATTTTAATTATCTTTAATATGAATAACAAATATAATTTATAATTAGGCTTAATTTAAATCAAAAATTGACTAAAAATCAAAAGAATTTTACTAAACTTAAATTGAAATTAATTCAAATTAAAAATTTTAATTTTGGATTTAGCTCATTTCGCTTAAAATTAACTCAAAGCTACTCCTACTAGTCCAACAAAATATATATTGTTCAAATTATCAAATACATACCACTTTGTTCAATTGGAGTTGATTTATAGTTGATATAATTCAACGTAAAGTTTTGAGTTACGTTGCGTTGATTCACTTATGCACTAAGCTAAATTTAAATTTGATGACGGCATGACTCGTAACAGTGGAGCCGGAGTTTAAACTGAATTGAATTTGAGTGAAACCAGTACTTCATGTAAATTGTGCTCTCACAAGATATTTTTATCAGTCTTCTATGTTTCGTTTTACTAACGATCCGATCTCAAACGAATGAGACATTGGATGAAGTTGAATGGAAGTTCGCAAGTCAATCTCGATCTAATCTAAAATTTGGACAAAAAAGATTTGCCCTCATCTCAATACGAGTTAAGTTTTGCTCATCAATTTTCAATTCAAACTCGATCGAAACTATATCAATCTAACTTTTGATAGAATTTAAACCATTCAATATAAATCTTACACATCAATGTCTTTATTCATTTAAACATTTGAAATTTTGATCTTTCATTTTAATCTAAATGTTCTAAATAACAACAAAGTAATTTTATTTATTGGTACCGATAAGAGTAATGAAAAGAAATTTTATGTTTTCATATACTAGGTTGCTGCTAAAAATTAATATAATGAAGTTAATTATTTATATATATATATATATACGTGTGCGTGCGCGCGCTATAGAATCTTCACTAACAGCAGCTCAAACTGAGCAGCTCAAGACTAACAGCAGCTTAAGTCTAATAGCACCTCAAGTCAAACAGCAGCTCAAGCCTAAGAGCAGCTCACGGCTAAGAGCAACTCAAGCCTAACAGTAGCTCAAAGAGATATCACCAGATCATACTCTCCGTACTACTATGTCAACTCAGCATTTAAGACAGCATGGGAGCCCACTCCCTAATCATCCTTTGCAGGAATAGGTGTCAGATGTAGCAGACTAAACCTATTATGTTCCCTGATCTCTAAGCTATAAATAAGAGGGGGATTTCTCTCTCTGGCTGAGTTGCCCCTCTATCTCTCTATCCCTCTCTTGTACTCATTCGTTCTCCATTTAGAAATCAAGCTTTGTAAGAGGAGAGATAGAGAACATAACTAGACGGCATCGTGATTTTTTCCCCGGACATTCAGGTTTCCAAGTAAAAATTACCGTCTTATTTCTCTCTGTTGTGGCATATTTTTTGCATCAACAATATACAAAAACTATTATTATATCTTGTTATTATTTTCTAATTGATTTGAGCTCATGAGTTACTCATGTTATGATTTGGAGTCGCATGCAATTAATTTAGCCTGCATGAAAGTATCAGTCTTGATACTTGATATATTTAATAAACGAGTTGAATTCAAACTAAAATGGGTCGTGCCAACAATTAAAAGAGTTTGCTTAGAGCCAACGCAACAATAACTTGAATTGCTGCTCTTTGTTACGATGTTCTATATCCTTCGCATAACACTCGAATCGAGTTACTCTACAAAATTACATTCATATGTATCCACTTACTCTGAGTTGTTAACGAGAGAAACATTCATTCAATTTATCTCATTACATGTTATTAAAGTCATAAAAATTCATTTGATCTTGATCATGTATACAACAAATTGATATCTAAATACACGTCGATGAAAATCAACATCTTCTATAAGATGGAATCATCAACAAGAATCACTCATAAAAATATCAGATAATATATATATATATATATATATATATATATAGTTTTGCACAAAATCTTGGTTGAGAAATATTTTCTTAATATATAAAATCAGTAATTATAAGTTGAATGAATGTTTTAACTCAATAACTTTCATTCAATTTATCTTATCTCATTACATTAATAATAATAACCATATCACAATAAAATAACTATACATAATTCCATTCATGCTCCCATAAAAACAAGCATAAATTTAGTTTTTAAAATCAAAAAATAATATTAAAGTAGTTTATAATTTAATTAAAAAAATAACATTTGGAACTTAAAATTTATTATATTTTTTAACTTATTTCTATCAAACTTCAATTATCATATGGCTGTAAAAGTTTATTTTTCATTTATATTTCATGATTGTTTTTTGACAAAAAGACCTATTTAATATTATCTTTTAATTTTTGAAATTATACTCATTTTATATTACTCCATAACCCAGGGACTTGTATGATATTTTCCCAAAAACAAATATTAATGTTCACACGTACGGCGATGTAGACGACGACATCACCTCTCGCCGTCGCTAAATCCCCGACGGCAGCTCCATCTCCTCCACCATCACACCGCCGTGCCCGTTCTTCATCGCCGTCCATTCGCAGCACTTGCAGTTCGCGATCACCGCCCCGACGGCTCCGCAGCCGCCGCCGCCACTGCCACCGTGCCCAGCGTGCTGCGGCGCCGGCTTCCTCGCGATGACGACGGAGTTGATCACCTCGTCGTTCGGATGATACACCGAGAGCACCTCGAACCCCTTGAGATCGGCGGGCTCCACCACCGGATAAAGAAACATCCGAGCGCCGTGGGCGCTTCGGACGACAAGCATTGCCCCCGGCGCCATGCTCCTCGCGAGGTGCTCAACGACGGCAGCCTTCTGCTCGCGATCGACGCCGACGAGGGCGGCGAGGAAGATGACCCCGTAGCGGGAGAGCTTCTCGGCGGCTATGGCGCCGGCGTCGTCGGTGATGAAGTGCATGCGGGAGGAGAGGTCTTTGTCGGGTGCGACGAGGGCGGCGGCCATGGCGGTGGCTGCGGGGTCGAGGTCGTAGTTGTGGAAGGTAGAGGCGGTGAAGTGGCGGGAGGCGAGGATGATGGAGGAGAGGGGGAGGGGGCCGGAGCCGAGGAAGGCGAGGTGGGAGGGGGTTTGGGGGAGGTGGGGGAGGAGGAGGGAGGATTCGAGGTGGGAGAGGGAGATGTAGTTGGAGAAGTAGGGGAAGAGGGGTGAGGTGGGGAGGAGGGAGGAGGAGGAGGAGGCGAGGGGGAGGGGAGGGAGGAGTAGTGGCGTTCGAGGAGGGCTTCGGCGGCGGCGCAGAGGGAGATGAGGTGGCGGCGGAGGGAGAGGGCGGCGGGAGGGAGGGAGGAGAGGGAGAGGGAAGGGTAGGGGGGGATGCAGGAATTGACGAGCTCTGTGAAGAGGGAGTTAACTTTGGGGGAGGGGTGGAGGGAGGGGAGGGAGGAGATGGCGGCGTAGAGATCGGCGACGCGGGCGATGAGCTTCGGGATGCTTGAGTGCTCAATGCCTTCTTTTGAGTCGTCGGCGGCGGCGGCGACGGCGGTACTGATGGTGTTGCCGGCGGTCGCCATGGCCGATCGTTGTGGAAGCTCTGGTTTGTGGGCGGAGAGAGGGGAGCTGGTAATTAAAACTTGAAGAAGGTTAGAGGTGGAGTGCGTTGGGCCTCTTCATCATCTCCCGTTCTATATATAGTATGAGATCGAAGTGCTCTCTCTCTCTCTCTCTCTCCTCTGATAATTGTCAACCAAGTTCTCTTTTTTTTTAAAAAAAAAAATCTAATTTTGTCATGTTTATTTAAAGGAAAATATTGTAAATAATTTGTTAATTGCATTATTTACTAAGTATTAAGGTTACAATATTTTTTTAGTGACTTTTAAGCATCATTTTTTAGACTGTTTAATCTCATTAACATAGTTGTTATTGTTGTCTAAATGCCTGACAACAGTTATTAGGTCCTCTTCTCTACCTCTACACGACATAAAACAACTACTGAAATCATTTTTTTTATCGTTCTTCAAATTAGAGTACGGGGACATATGATTCAATTTTATTTTAATGTCATGCATGTTATGTTATCTAGAAAAAACGATTATATGGTTCAACAAACTAAATTCCCCCTAAGATTTTTTGAGAAAATCAAAGTCGCTTACGAGGTGCTCTTTACCTTGAAAGGCGTTATCGATAACTGAATTTGAGGCCATCCAAGGAAGAAATTGATAAAAGCAATGAATGACTCATCCCCAACTTACTATCTTATTAGAGTGCTAGTTTGAGAATTGAGATTTCTTTAGGTTCTATTTGGCATGAGAATCAGGACTAAAATAGTACTATAAATTTTATTAAAATAAATTTTTATTACATTTTATATAAATTTTAATTAAAAAATTTTATTTTATTTCATGTAATCAATTATTTTTAATAAAATTATAGATTTTATTTCACATCTTAAACTAAAATACTCGAAATAAAATAATATTGGTCTAAAATGTAAAATAAAGTTGATAATTTTATTGAAAATAATTAAGTGTGTGAAATAAAATAATATTTTTTATATTAAAATTTGTGAAAAATATAATAAAAAATTATTTTTTATTATTATTACTATTATTATTTTTAAATCAATACTATTTTGGTCTTGATTTTAGTCATTGCATCAAATAAGGCTTTACTCTCGAGAGTAATTGGAAATGATTATCCTTAAAGCCTTAAGGATGTGATTAGATCAAAATAACTTTGATTTATTCTTAGAACGCAATGACATCTCACAATAGCAACTAAATCTTTATCTCATCAGACGTTATAAAATTTAAATAATTAAATTACCAAAATACTAGAAATTTAAAATTCTTATTAACATAAATATTAATTTTACATAAATTTTAAATATTTACAAATTGTGATAATTAATTGATAGATTTCTTTTCTATTACTAATACTTTTTTGATATCTCATTTTTTGAAATATTTTTTTAAGAAGTTAAGATTAGAATTTAAATTATATTTTATTTAAAATGACATATTTTGATTTAAAAGCATACCCTGCTGTATATCTTGAATAACTAATTAATAAATTAATTGATTTAAAAATCTAATACACAAAATTATTCAATAAATAATTTAGTGAATTGTTAAAGCTTTAAATTATGATTAATTAATTGATTTTTTTAGGGTGCATAATACTTTTTTGATTTAAATATTAAATAGCTAAAAAAATTCTTTTAATTGATAAAATTCTCGCTAACAGGAAATCTATTTATATGACTTATATATTGAATAATTTATGTAAAGTATATGAAAAATTAAAATTATATATTATTTAAAAATCATAAATAATACGTATTTTAAATAGTTCATCAAACTAGGGGTGCAACTACACCTCCTACTACTCACTCTACTCAAAGATGGAGTCTAATTCAAAATTAATTGATAAATAAAAAATATTTGTGATGTCTAACGACAAACATTAGTAAATCAAAAAATATAAATACGTAACTTATAGAAAATTAATTTAATATTACATAAAAAAAACAAATTTTTTTAGGCATTTATGTACATGCCACTGATAAGGTTAAACATCACATTATTTTTTAAATGGATGTAACTTTGTACTTCATATTTTATACAGTAGATGGTATGTGGGTAATTATCTCATTTTTTATTAAAAAATCAATTTTTATGGACTAAAATTATGTCAAATAACTGGCTCGACTACCTTTAAATATGCTTTTTAAAATTTAAAATAAACAATTATTATCTTTATTTATTCAAAAATTATAGGAATAATTACACTCAGGTCTCTGAGTTTAACGCTTAATAATGCACAGATCCATATTTTTAAAATTATAATATCGGGGTACTTGAGTTTTAATAAGGGTCTTTTTTTAATTTTTTATTATTAAAATTTTTTAAAATTACCATTATACCCCTGGGCATCTCTCTCCTCCCCGTCTCTCTCTCTCCTCCCTATTGGCTCGCACGGGCAAGGCCACGCGGCGTGTGCGACCCACAGGCGGCCTCGCGGCAGCCGCACAGCCGTCGGCAGCCTCGCGGCAGCCGCGCAGGCGCCGGCGGGTCGGGTGATGTCGCCCAAGCGCGTCGATCGGGAGGAGAGAGGCAGCCGCCTCTCTCTGTCTCTCCTCCCAATCGGGGCGCACGGGCGATGGCATGTGCGACCCACTAGCAACCGCGCAACCCGCCGGCGGATGCACGACCCACGGGTCGCTCACGCGTCGCCCGTGGCCCTCTCATTCTCTTCTCCCGATCAACGCGCACGGGAGACGACCGCGCGACCCGCTAGCGGATGCGCGAGTGCCGCGCTGCCACCTGCGCGTCGCACACGTAGCGCGGCCGCCGGACCTGCCGCGCGGCATCACTCTGTGCGTCGATCGGGTGGAGAGAGAGAGGCGGGGAGGAAAGAGAGAGGCCTAGGGGTATAATGGTAATTTAAAAAAAATTAATTTGATACTTTATTAAAATGGAGGACCAATGTTATAATTTTAAAAATATAAATTTGTGTGTTATTAAGTATTAAATTCAGGTAACTGGATGTAATTATCCCAAAATTATATCCAAAGTATCGGAAATGGCATATTATCTTCTGTAGCATGGTTGACCTTCTTGATATGATTAAAGAAAAGTGTTTCGTGATCAAGGCCGTCCGTCTGTTTTCACAGCTCAAGATCTGCCGTCCATTACTTCATTTCGGTTCCCACCAGGCCAATGTGGGGCCCTCTGGCGCGTGAGCTACAGGGAGGCAGCATGCAATGGGATTCCCCGCTCGATCTCGTTTCACACGAGACCAATGATGAGCTAGTAGATCCAAAACAGCATAGCACTGATTTACTGGCTATAAATGCGATAGCCCTGGAGTATGGATGACGTGTCAAGATCTAAAACGTGTGCTACCGATGTTTGCTATTCTGATTATTCATCTAAAGAATGATGACGGGGCAACCATGCGAGGCCTATTCTCCCCATACGACCGCCCTTCCTTCTCAAATGAGATTCCATTATGTAACATAGAAGATGGTTTTTTTGTTGAAAGTGACATTAAAGTTTTATATTTCAAATAAAACTTTAATGAAAGCTAAATTTAGCGGCTCGAGTACGCTTAATTTATATTTTCGATGAACGATAAAGTATTATCAAATGCACATAAACTGTAACGATTTGCAGACACATAAATTTTTAGAATATAATAAGTTTTTTTTCTCCTATTAAACTCACACATTTATATATAGTAACGAATATATAATGAAGTAAAAAAATTATACAATTGTTTGGAGGTGCTGTAATATGTAATTAAGATGAATAATATATTGAAGATATTCTCAATAAAAATGATAATACGACGAAGATTTGTCCATCGTGAAGTTGCCCACATATGAGGATAGTGATTCTCCTCTTACCAAGAATTCCACCCTTGAATGAGGCGGTGCAAAATTCTAAATTTATTATATAGGATAGATTGCAACAGGCCCCTGTGGTCACACGGACATTGCAAATTAGTCTGAATTTAAAAAAAAATTTAATTTGGGCTCACGAGATTACAAAATTTTATAATTTTGGTCTCAATTATAATTTAATTGCTAATTTCTTATTAGTATATTATAAGGTTAGTCTCATTTATTAACTTTATAATTTTTTAAAATATAATTTTAAAATATTAATATTAATATTTTTATTTTTACATTTTTAGGGCATAGAAATAAAGAAATCGGTAAAATTAAATTTTAGATTTTTATTAAATTTTTAAAGAATGGTAAAAGGAGAAGGGTGTAATGGTCCTTTAAAATATATAAAGGATTTAAAGTAGTAAAAATAATCAAATTTTATATTTTTATTAAAAAAATTAGTGAAAATAATAAGATTCTAAAAAAGACCAAAACTGCAGTATCTTTAACGTCTCGGGGACCTAAACAAAGTCTTTAAAAAATTAGAACAAATTTGTAATACTCTTTTAATCTCAGGAACGTAGATGCAATTTTAAGACAAATATATATTATTTAATATTATAATAATTTAATTAATTATTAATTATGTATTATATTCACTATTGCAGTACTCTATTGTCTCACAACTCCTTTTTAGCCACTCGAGCTAAGGCTCTTCTTCAAAGCAAAACCCTAGCCATTGACTAGAGTCACCTCCACCAATTCTCATCAATCCATGCATCGCTAGTAGTCAGCCCACGTCGCCTCCGTCATTAGGCTCCTCCCACTGATCACTGTCGCGTTCATCTAGCCTTCTTTATCAAGCCAGTGCATCGTCCAGTAATTTTTGTTCGGCCTTAATTTGCTTCGCACTGATCTCCCTCACCTCTCTCTCTCCTTCTCCTTCCCGCAATTGCTAACCGCATGTAACCCTTCTAATCTAAGATCTCGGCTCCGCCGCTAAGTTTATCCTAAGGAAACTAATTACATGCAAAGCAAACAACTGAGGATGGTGATATAGAAATCATTCATGACATTTTCATTGAAAAATATTGCACTATCCTTCACCATTATAAAAATTGCAGAAGAGTCCTTTGCATTGAAGGCCTAGAGCTGAAAGAAAAAATATTATAAATTTAGTATGTTGATAATAAAATAAAAACTTTAATTTGTCCACTACAATATTGATTAAATTAAAAATTGCTAATTATTAAATTATTATTCTGTTCAATTTCGGCTCCTAAATGATAGTACCGAGGACTGAACTGAATCATTTGGTTTTGAAAATTTTATAACGGGAATCGAACCGACTGAAATTCATTTGATCGATTTTGATTCCATTCCAATACGATTCTCGATTTTTTTAGTATTTTTGCAAGTTACTATATGCTAAGGCTACTATTCAAGCATAGCTGTGAATTCATTCAAAAGGCCATGGCCATGTATGGAATTAATTAAATTTTAAATTTTTATTAAATTTATAAAGATGAGCGAGAATAGCGAGTATAATTATGATCTTTAAAATATGTAAATAATTCAAAGTAGTTAAAAAAATTATCAAATTTTACTTTTTTTATCGAAAAATTAATGAAAATGGAGAAATTCTAAAAATCAAACTAAAACTGCAGTACTTTTATAATCTCAGAGAAATTAAAACTTTTAAGAATTTGAAACCAATTTGTAACACCCATCCAACCTTAAGAACCCAGGTGCAATTTAACCTTTTATTTTTAATACAAAATTTGTATCAAAATTTTTTAATTTCACTGTAAAATTGATGAAAATATAAGAAGTAATTTGATACAGTACTCACTATAAAAATAAATATATTTATATTTATCCTCACATATCAAATAAATAACAATACTGTGATTTTCTTTTCTGATACTCATAAAGTTTTTTTTTTATTTGTTGGATCTGTAGGAATTTAATTTAATGCAGGGAAAATAATTTTGATTATATTATTAAAGTAATTAACGCAATCAACGGTCCAGATGTCGTACAGTCCACTAGAAGAAGATCTAAGCACCGTTAACAGCTGTTCAGAATTCAACATCAATATCTAACAAAGATATAATTTATAGAAATAAAGAGATTATGCAAACACATATATAGTCACGTGCATATATATATATATATATATATATTGGTATACGTGAAAACTGAGTGACTTAAATACATTCCAAGAGGTCATTTATCTTCGTACTACTCCAGCTTAAGCACACTTAACTACAGAGTTTCCAATTACCAGCCTCACGGTTTTGCTTCAAAAGGCGCATCTCCTATTTGAGATCACATTATCTACCTTACCTTTGTGATTTTTTTCTTTTAGGAGGCCACTCCCCACCCTCTTCAGCCACGGGCATCACAAGAATGAATCGTGATTATATATGTAAATTTAGGATCGATCGTGATTTAATTTGACTCAATTTAATATGAAACTCAAATATGAATTATAGTTACATTATTAGCTGTAATTACACTAATATTAAATTTTGATTGAGATTTCACGAATTATATGTAGAAAGTTAATGATCTTTATTAATTTAAATTAAAATATATTTGAAGTATTGTAACATCTTGTGATTCAAATGTAGATGTATTATTCGCTTTAGCTTTAAGGAATTACGTAACTTGAGCACTTCTTAGGAGGTCATCCATTTCGATGCTACTCTAGCCCAAACTTAGTTAGCTATAAAATTTTTCATCATTAACCTCACGGTTTTAGCCCAAAAAGTGCCTCTGCTATTTGCGATCATGTTATATGCTTATACAGCTCAGGATCTCCCCCCTTGTTGATATGGGACGATTCATTTTTGTGCATCTCTCACAAGTTTTTATTAGTCTAAAAGCTTGTCAGGAGTCTCACTTTATCTCAGTGAATCATTTCTCTTAGGCCATTACCTGGTAATCAATCCTTGCCCTCTTCGACCAGAGGCATCACAGAGTAGGTTTTGAGAAATTATTGTGTTTGAAAAATGAACAATATTAGAAATTTGAAACCATTTGACACGTGCTTATGTGGGCCCATGCTTAAGTAGAAGCGAAGTGACACTGTTTTGAAAATCATTTTGTTTGAGAACGGCATCTGCTTCTACTTGCGCGTCATGTGCGCACGTCTTATCTTATAAATTAGCTCAATTTCTAAGTGGTATTCTATAGACCAATAATCTCCTAGGTCCTTGCTTGTCTCAATCATAGCCTTACATTGAGGTGTGAACAGAATCCAATATGTCGTAATGTCATTATTTATATTTATATATTGGGGATAGATCCTTCGTAAGAAAATAAAGGTAAATTATACCCTAATGTACAGATTCATATTATAACATCGGGGTCCCTGAATTTTAATAAATTATCAAATAGGTTCTATTTTATTTTTTATTATTATAATTTTTAAAAAATTACTATTATACTCCTCCCCCTCTCCCTCCTCCCGATCCCCATGCATGCGCGAGGTCTTCGGGCGAGTTGGGAGGCTACGCAGCCTCGCGTGTGCACGGGGATCAGGAGGAGGAGAGAGAGAGAGAGAGAGAGAGAGGAAGTAGGGTATAATAGTAATTTTAAAAAAATTTAATAATAAAAAATAAAAAATAACTCATTTGATAATTTATTAAAACTCAGGAATTTCGATGTTATAATTTTAAAAACTTAAACATGTGTGTTATTAAGCCTTAAACTCAGAAATCTCGGTATAATTTACCTAAAAAATAATAGTGATTGAGTATTTTTTACAACAAAAAGGGTGTAGGTCTTTAGGAATCATATAAGACAAATGGGCTAATTTCATCAATCTTATTACAAGAAATCTTTTTTGAACATTCAATCTCAGTTATTCATGTAAGAAATTTCAAAAAAAAAAAAAGCCTATATATCACGATAAATTATATTATATTTACACATAAATTCGACGTTGCATCTTAGATGTATATAGGCCTATAGACGAGTTGAATTTGAATTGAGTTGGCCTTGACCAGGATCCGACATGGATACATTCAAATCAGATTAAAAATCGGATTGGATCGCTCAACCTAGATCCGTTCCACGATCCGCCACAGTTTGAATTTTCAGATTAATTTGTGGGTCGACCCAAAACTTTTCTTAAATAATTTAACACTAATTATTTTTAAGGGGTGAAAAATTGAACCTGCAGCAGATACCGGCATTGTAGAGCTTAATAAATTGTTTAATGAATGACATACAGAAAATTACAAGCTATGGATCGATCAATATATATGTTGAAGGACATATGGAATTGTTGGAATTTTTTTAATGTTAATCATAGAAAATTCTGCTTATTTTTAAAAAATTAATTGACGGTCAAATACGAAATTAAACTTAATTTTGAAGGAATTAAATTATTCAAATCAATTAAAATTCTTAACCTATAATTCATCTTTATAGTAGAAATTGAATCTTCAAGTAGAAATTGCTGTAACTCGTAAAAAGCCATTCTTCATGTGACTTATCTCATTCTATTCTTTATTAATTCACACACAGTAACATCGGTCATGTTTTTTTTGAGTTGGATTAGCTTCGACGCAGATCTGATCCTGTAGTACATAATCGGGGCGAGTTAGGTTTTCGGATTAGTGGTACAGGTTAAAAAATTATTCCGTTTCACAGTCTAATCAGTTCAGATTTTAGATTAGATCAGGTCATGTCCCGACCCATTTACAAGCCTAGCCGTATATGTGTCAATCAAAGTCAATAGTACATGATACTTCTTTAACCATTTGGTGGGTATGATAAACATCATATCCAATGTTTTTATTACTCTGCTCAAATTTTAGCTGAACATCGTGTTCGATGTTTCTCCGGTTCTACAGTGGTGTTTTGCTAATACTGTTTTTTAGGTTTCTACTAATTTACAGGATTCAGCTCTCTAGCGTTGTTCACACAGTGTAATGATCAATGCTACTACAACGAAGTAGATGTTATTCTTTACAACAAGGAACCCCCAAGATACCAGTAAGGCCAAAACAGAATCGACTATAATAGAACATGTCAGCACGTTATCTTGCATAAATCCTGGCCGATTAGAACATCTTTATCATCTATCGAAGGGATTTCCATAGGCTGTTAGTCACTAATACGTTTTGAATTAATAATATTTGATAATTTGTAATGCATTTAGAGCTTTGACTAGCTATCAAAAAAAAAGTCCAACCATGACATGCTCTAGAAACTAAACAGCTATAAAAAAAAAAAAACAGCTAAAATATATATCACAGCAAAAGAATTAATTGTTGTGCTATTTAGTTATGTATTTCAGGAATTAACACGATTTAATCGGCTCGATTTATATCATAAAAGTTTGAGATCAGCAATACATCAAATATAAAAATATGTAAAAGAGGATAATTTTGAATAAGCCTAACCCAATATTAGAATAAACATTAAGATTTTTCTTATGATAAGAACAAGTGAGTTAATGGAATGAATAAACTCATACAAAACCTGTTACTGTACTGGATTAATGCCACTTCTTAAAGAATCTTGTACTTCAGTACTACTGTTGATCAATATATTCAGTAGTACATCTTCATCATCATCATCATAAAGCTTCAAAACCCTAAAAAGCTTCAAAACCCTAAAACGCTTTAGATTATTAATTGCCATGAAGAATTATGATCTCTCTCTCTCTCTCTCTCTCTCTCTCTCTCTCTCTGTAAAGGATGAAGGAAAAAAGAATGGCACCCAAGCAAGGGCATCTTCACCCCTGCTCATCAGTTATCCTGCAAAGATTTTATGCCTTTATAATTTTCAATGTCGCAAGGTCTAAAAAAGCTAAGCAGCACTGATAGACTGCCATGCTGTTGACATTCCACCCCCTATGATGCTCTTTTAAAGGCAATGAAGCCTTCAAAAAGGTCTAAAGTGAGCTAGAATGTCGTCATTTCTCTCGAGGAGGAATTAGTCCAAGGACCCGGCCACTTGTTCATAAAGCATGTTATCCGAATACCGCTCTACTTTGGTTCAAAACTAGGTAAATATTCTCGGTTAGTGGACTTCATGGGGGAGGTTTTATCGTAAGGAAAAAACTTTACAGCCTTAATGAATTGTCAATAGATTAAACCCATTATAGTTTTTTGTTTTAATTGTCAAGAAAGAAATACTTATATTGGAGATGTGACAATTGATGATCAAATTGTCAAAAAGAGTGAGCGCTTTAGATACCTTGGATCAATTATACAAAATGATGGCGAAATAGATAATGACATTATTAGCAGGATTCAAGCAGGATGGGTAAAATGGAGAAATGCTTCTGGTGTGCTGTGCGATAGAAAAATCTCATACAGAATCAAGGATAAATTTTATAAAACTGTAGTAAGACCAACGATGATATATGGTACTAAATGCTGACCTGCAAAGAGCTGGAAACATACAAATAAAATAAATATTACAGAAATGAAGATGTTAAGGTGGATGTGTGGATATACACGAAAGGATAGAATAAGAAATGAGTATATCCGAAAGAAAGTTGGTGTTGCACCAATTGAGGATAAACTTAAAGAAAGTCGGCTTAGATGGTTTGGACACCTAAATTGAAGGCCGATTGAAGCTCCAGTTAGAAAAATTGAATTATTGGATTTTGCCCATGTACAAAGAGGAAGAGGGAGACAAAAGAAGACATGGCAAAAAACTATAAGAAGTGATCTTAGTTATTTAAACTTAAATAAGAATTTGGTAACTGATAGAGCGTAATGGAAACAAAGGATTCATGTAGCCGACCCCACCTAGTGGGATTAAGGCTTGGTTGTTGTTGTTGTTGTTGTTGTTTAATTATTCAGTAGATTATAAATTAATTTATTACATAAACTAATAGATTAAAATCTAACGTATACCATAGCTGATTAATTTATTAGTCAGTCATTTATAAGACAGTATAATAGAACTCTTAGTTGGAATCTAGCCAAGTTGCTTATCATGACCTTTGAGGTTTCTCCTTAGCTACATAAGAAGAAGTATTATTAACATGCACTGAATAAAGGGTTGACTGTATCCGTTCAAAGAGTTTTTTACTATGTTTAGCAGAGGAAATGAACCTTGTTGAATTATAGGCATAGCGATTTCTACTTTGGCAATGGCTTAGTGATGATAAGTCCTTATAAAAGACTTCAAGTTTCATCTTAAAGATGGATAGTATAATCTTCATTTGTAAACAATCTATTCTTGGGCGTGAGAGCCTACCGACAAGGAGACTGTTGATAAAGAAAAAGGACTTGACTTTATCTAAAGAGTTTGCTTTGACTTGCATTTCAAAGATTGTTTGGATGGCCTGATCTCAACTAGAGATGCCTTTTGGCCTTAGGAGGTGCTTAGAACTCATTTGAAATTTGAGATTTTTGATTTTCATGAAATTTCATGTCTTTAGAAGACTTGTAATGAGGCAACAAGGAGAAGTCTCAAAGTAGACTTCGAAAAAGAAGTGTGTTCTGGACTTGGTTTATTGGGAATTTAGAGGGGGGAGGCCTTGAATGGGATGACCTCAAAAAGAGTGGGACCTCGAATTCAAAGGCTTTGAATTTGGCACTCTCGAGAACTTATTCGAAGCACTTTGAGATTTTAGCTAAAGCTGGCTGCAGAATTTTGAGTTATGATTGCACAAGCTTTGAAGAGGATATGCCACTGGTCTCTTAATCGCACAAGGAGCTTTCAAAGAAAAAATCCTGAGAAAGAGGGTGAAAAGTTTGAATCAAACCATTGAGATTATATTCTCTGAATGGAGTACTCTTCGGAGGGTTGAAGAGAAAGAGAAGTACGTAGGGTTTGAATTTATCGGCACCTACCAAACTCTGGAAGCTCAATTCCACCTGGAGAGAGTTTCCTTTCTCTAGCATTAATAATTTCAAACTTTCTTCGTAAAAGTTTAGTTATTATCAATATTTGCTTATATTTATCTTTCTTTACGAAGAATTTGGGCAGCATGATTGTTTATATGTCTTGGTGTTCAAAGCCTCTTCTAAAGAGATTTACATCCACTTGAAGGGCAATGATGGTTTTCTTCCCAACTGACCTCAGTTCTAGGAAAATGTAAGAGGTCCAAAACACGAAGCTCAAATGCCCAAGGCCAAAGTCTAAAGTTTGGAGACCCAAGCCCAAATCCAGAAGGCCCAAGACTGAAGCACGAAACCTTAAGCTTGAACCCTAAACCTCAAAGGTCAATGTCTGAAGCCTGAGCCTGAAGCCCAAAGCCCAAAGCGTAAAGGCCCATGCCCAAAGCCAGAAGGCCCAAGACCAAATCCCTTTGCTGCCCTTGAATCAGAGAGGTAATTGGGAGAAAGAGTTCGTCTTAGCTCTGTCGCTCTTCTAGCCGTTAGGACAGTATATCACCAAATCAAAAGGATGAAAGCTTCAGGTGGTGGAGTGCAATGCTTCTTCTTTCTCTTCCATTTTCCCTTCTTTCTTTGATGGAGATAAGAGGGTACTCATAGATTGAGAATTTTATTACAATCTACTCACTCAGCAGTAAACATAGATTTTGCAACAGAATTCTATTATGCTTTAAACAGTCCCTTCAAAAATGTTTATTTTCGAAAGTTACTGTTTTGTCTTTCTATCTATTAGGCCTCGAAAGGGCTTTTGACCACTTGAAGCTTTCAAATGGTATTAAGTTGTCCAACGACCGAACAGATCAAGTAAATATTTGTCCAAAAAAAGTAAGTATAGTTTGAGATCAAGTAAGTGTTTATCTGAAAAAATAAGTACATTTTCTCAAATTGATACTTATCTGATTTAAAAGTTATACCTACTTTTTTAGATAAATACTTATATAATATCTACTTATCTGGTGGCTAAACAGATAATTCGGTTAGAGCTAACAATCGACCATCAGACCGTCCGATCGGCTAATCGAATGATCTTTTCGGCTGCTAGGCAACTTAACATCGTTTACGATGTTATTCGTGAAGCGGGGTCTGCTCACTTGCGTTGCTCTTCGCGATTGGCAAACAAACACCAAGCGTGGTCAAGCGTCTAGACTCAATAATTTTTCCACGTATATTCCGGGTTATAAAATCTATCAACCTATCACCACTCTATATAGCTAGGAGCAATAACGGAGCATTTTAATGTAAAACCTGTCCATCTATTATCAATCATATATATATATGTATTTCTGGAATTGAGAAAAGTTCAATTTGTGATGTGTTCGAGTTAAAACTAAGTCAATTTCAAAGTGTGCATCAGGAACATAATCACTAATTGTAGCTAAGAAAAAATCGAAGATACTATTCCTACATCTAAGTATATAGATGTGGATTTTTGTCAATCATGATGCCACAAATGAAATCTGTGATCTTATGGCAATATACCAAGAAAAAAGAAAGAGAAAATATGATGAAGAAAACTATTGTTTCTACTTACAAAATTAATTCTAACAAAAAAGTGAAGGGTAAGGATCCTATCATGTTTCGATAAATTTCTACATCATTTTTTATGTTATGTAAATCGAGATATCGAAAAGTGGTGAAATATCATAGTGGTGAATATCATAGTGTCATGTCATCAAATATGGGAGATATCATAGTGGTGAAATGACATCAAGTTCTATCTTAGGGAATTCATTTCATGTATGAGGATTGAAAGATTATCATCTGTGTCATGTAATAGTTTCATTGCCTTCAATGATTTGCCTTCTACTAGATATTCTTTAGATTCAATCTTGTGACTAAAAAAATAACATACTCAGCTGCTAAACATTTCACAATAATTTGATCTAGGCATCCTTTCACTTTTTCTACAAAATAAGCGATCACCCTACCGAAAGAGGCCTTGATAATAACCCTCAAAGCCATACAGTTCCCATCTACCTAAAGCCGCATCAAAAGTTTAGTTTAATAGTTACCCCATTCGGCGTGCACCAAATCTTCTGTATCCTCTTGCACATGTGAGAATCCGAGCGTTGAATCACTTTGAAGTCTCTCAGATAAGTCGAGACAAAGAAACCAACATTTTTTAGAAATTTGCCTCTGCCACTCTCCATTTTTGAGTTTCTTTCTCCCCAAATAGCCCACAAAGTAATTGCAAACAATTCAACTTTTAAGTCTATCGGGATTTTCCAATACTTCACTAATCCACATCCCCACTATATGGCTCCTGGCTTCGGCCAACTTCAGGGACATACCTACCTTTGCCCAAACTGAGGCTATAAACCTTTGTTTCTTCAGTACATGTAAACTCAATTCTTCTCCCATGTATCATAAACTACAGTCGAGGTTAGAGACATTCAAATGTCGTGCCTGTGGACTGCAAAGAGTTGGGAAGAAAATGTTTGCAGCATGCAGCTTAACTTGACACTTGCATAGCCCAAAACATCTACCATAGCCCCTCATTGTTCAAGCTAGAGCCTAAAGGTTGAGCCTTGCTGGGATTAAGATTTCGTTCCAACAACTCGAAAGTCTGCGCGGAGGAAAACCTGTTAGATGAAATCATAAGCGCTTCGTATCATATACTTGCGTAATGATGGGGAGCCCAAAATTTGGAGGTCTAAAGTTGAGGCCTCTCCTATAGAAACATTACAAATTAGTTTCAACATCTTCCTTAGAAAAAAAAAAATTTCTCCTAAACTGTACCAAGAAAGAGGGTCTATATATGTATAATAATCCTCAAGTACAACATATCTAATCACAATCCAACAGGAAAGAATAAAAAGAAAAAATAAAAGGACTTACAAAGAGGGTCTATATATAAAAGAGAATTTCTAACAACGACATTCAAAAAGTTCTCGAATTTGGCATTGCTTATTAGAGTACTGTACTAGATAATAGACAAGATTACAAAAAAAACGACATTCAAAAAGCTCTCGAATTTGGCATTGCTGCCCTGTTTGGCGCGAGGACCAAAACAAGACCAAAATAGTACTAATTTAAAAAATAACAATAATAATAATAAATAAATTATTTTAATTATTCTACACAAATTTTAATATAAAAAATAATATTTTACTTCACATACTCAATAATTTTTAATAAAAATATAAACTTTATTTCACATCTTAGATCAAAATACTCGATTTGAATATTTTGGTCTAGAATGTGAAATAAAATTGATATTTTTATTTTAAATTATTGAGTATGTAAAGTAAAATAATAATTTTTATATTTGAATTTGTGTAGAATGATTTAAAAAAATTATTTATTATTATTATTATTGTTATTTTTTAAATTAGTACCATTTTGGTCCTGTTTTGGTTCTTGCGCCAAACAGGGCATTAGAGTACTACTGTAGACAATAGACAAGATTACAACAAAACAAACATCAACATAAGACTTAAAGTATGTAAATAATATAAAATGAAAGACATTTCTGTAGGGGTGGTAATATATGATCCGATCTGTGAATCCGACCTGAAAGTTTTGGGTATAGGTCATAAATTTTGACCCGTTTATTAAAGAGGTAGGGTCGGATTGGGCATAATCAGGTCGAGTCAGGTCAGGTTGGCATTTATCAAAAATACTCTATAAACGGGTCGAGTCGACCCACCAACCGGACCCATTTATTAATCGAGTCAAAATCAGGTCATGAATTTTGACCAATTTAATAAATGAGCCGCGTTCGAATTGAGGCTATTCGGATTGGGTCAGATTTAGGTTCAATCCAAACCCGACCCGTTTTGCCACCCCTACATTTCTGTAGAAACAGATAATACATTCTAAAACATTTATACACAATTTTTTTAATCAAGTTTACAATGCACTTTATGTTGTATGTCTCATCAACACCACCAAGGTACCAACTTTAGTGAACTAAAAAAAGAGGGCAAATTACACCCAGGTTCCTAAGTTTAAGGCTTATTATCACATAAATCTACATTTTTAAAATTATAACATCAGGTCCCTAGTTATTAAAAAAATTATCATATTGGTCTTTTTTATTTTTTTATTATTAAAATATTAAATTTACCATTATAACCTTACCCCTCTCCCTCTCCATCAGATCCGGCGCCGCGCCACACCGCGCGGCCGCCGGATCGGGAGGGAGTGGGTCTCCTCGCGATCCGGCGGCCACACGACCCAGCGCGGCCGCCAGCTGCGTCGCGCGGCCGCGCGCACGGCTGCCGAATCGGGTAGAGGGAGAGGAGTAAGGGTATAATAGTAATTTTAGTTTTTTTTAATAATAAAAATAAAAAAGGACCTATATGATATTTTTAAAAATTAGGGACCTCGATATTATAATTTAAAAAATGTAGATTTGTGTGATAATAAGTCTTAAACTCAGGGGCCTGATGTAATTTGCCCAAAAAAGTTTTAGTGAACTAAGGCCTCCAATTTTGTCATCATATGAACATAAAGGACCTTAAAAAAATAGCTAAAGCCATATTTAACTAAAACTGCAGAAATTCAAAGGATATCAAAAGAAAAACAATGCTTAAAAAAATATCAAGTTTCCAATTCTAAATAAAATTATTATAAAATTGTTAATAAAGAGTAAGAAAGCAACTATTATTACTATACAAAAACAGAGGTTTCCATAATATAAGTTTGTAATAAAAATTTTTAAAGATATGTTATAATGACATTTCCTTAATACTTCCCTTCTCTATGTAACAAATAATTTTATTTCATATTTAATCTAATAATTAATAATAAAATAATTTTATTTTATATTATAATATTAGAATAATTTTTTTTTCATTATTTTAAATAAAAACTTCAAATGTCTCAAAAATATACTTCAACCAAATAATGCTATTAAAAGTCTGATATTGAGCCGATCCATTCTTGGCTTAAAATTAAATTAAAAAATTTTGATTTGATTCAAATAATGAACAAGGAGGGTCCAATCTGACCTTAATTTGAACTAAGTTTGACTTATTTGTTATTAATTCAAGTTCGATTCAAGTCAAAATTAATTTGACTTTCAATTAACTTTTAATTATTTAGCTAAATTTTATATATAAATGTATCTATTTATTTAATCAATTTAAACTACGAGCATTCAGTTTAAATAAAATTTATGAGAGAAATTCTAAAAAAGGCTTCATGAATTATTCCAAAAATTAATATACTAAATTCAATTATATATATATAGATATTTATAAATAATACATTTTATTTTTTTTTAATTGATCTAGTTTCAAGCTTTCTCGATCCAATTTCATGTCGGCTCAAGATGAATTAATAAAAATCTCAAACCATAAGAATGGTTTATTAGTGGCTCATTTAGATCGAGTCAAGTTTGATTCGATTCAAAATCTAATTAAATTTTCAAACAATTTTCAATTTTTGGGCGAAATTAATAGCCTTACAACCAAACAAGGCTTTAAAGAACTATGGGATAAAATAAAAAGACGTGTGGCATGTTTATTTGATCAGACCAGATTAAAATTAATCTGATTTAATTTTAAATAATTATATTATATTACACATAAAATTAATATTAAAAAGTAACTATATTACAAAATTTAAAATAAAAAATTAACTTTATTTTACATTCTATATATCTCAATATAATAACTAATTTTATTTTATATTATTTATAATTTTTAATAAAAAATTATTTTTATCCAAATTTAATTTTAACTTTAGTAAAATTAACCTTTGTAAATAAATAAGTCCAAGTGGCCGTTTATTTGTAAGATTAAATTTAACAAGATTAAAATTAAACTTGAATAGAAATATATTTTTATTAAAAGTTGTAAATGATGTGAAATAAAATTAGTTATTATGTTGGAATATGTTAGCGATGTAATATAAAGTTAGTTATTATATTAGGATATGGGAGGGATATAATATAAGTTAGTTATTATTTTAGTAATGTGTGTTGGATGTGAAATAAAATTAATTTTTAATATTAAATTTTATGTATGATGTTATATGTCTGATTAAAATTCAAGCAGGTTAATTTTCGACGGCCAAACAAACGGGGACTAAAGTTTTAAATATAAATTAAAAAGAATTGAGAGTTATGTGTGTAAACCTCTTTTTAATTTATTATTTATATTTGTATACAAATATTCGATGAAAAAAAGAAACTTGACTGGATCTCAAAGGGTTTTAAATTTGAACCACACCGTCACATATTTTTAAATAAGATCAAAAAATTAAATATTCAAGAGTAAAATTTAAAAAAAAAAAGCCAGTAGGTGTTATAAATTTGTTTTACTTTGACTTTTTATAAATTAGCTACATTTAAAATTATGCATGATAAAAAATAAGATTAATTAATACATTAAAAAAAGTAAAAAAAATTACATATTTCATCTCCAAAACTCCATTATTTTCAGGCGGCACCCTAAGTCCATTACTTTCAAGTAACACCCCTTATTAAATTTACAGGTAATATCTTGCTTTTGAAGTTAGATAAGAATACTGCATGAAAATAATGGACTTAATAGTGCCGCCTAAAAATAATAAATTTTTAGAGATGACGTATATAAATCTCTCAAATAAATAACATAAAATTTTATTAATTTATATTTATAAATATTTTAGTACTCTTCTTTTCTATTTATTTTTTATTCCATATTCTATTCCATCCAAGTAAACAAAAAAATTATCATTTTATTTTCTTTAGAATAACAATTCTATTCCTATAGAATGACAATTTCATTCTAACTTTATTTCATTCTAACTTTATTTCATTTAAATTTGTACAATGCCATATACTTAAAGTTAGATGAAACAGATCCATCTTCAACCCCGAAACAATCACACGAGCGCGCGCACACATGAAAGAACTGAATCAAAAATATATTATTGGAGTTTATAGCTAAAATATATGCATTGAACAAGCTTTTTTTTTAAAAAAATTATGAACATGCATCTTTATTTATTCTATAGGAGTTTATTTATTCACAATTCTCTTCCAAGAGATTCAATTTGTCTGTATATAATGTGTGTGAAACCATATGACCCCATACCAACTCTAGTTTTATAAGTCAATGGAATCCTAAAAGATAAGACTTAACAATTAGACATGCATCCAACTCCAAAAATTTCATGCCTCCCACTCCCTCTTCTTCCTCTTCCACTCATCTCCCTCTATAAATGCCCACTAAGAATGAAGATAGCAAGAGAAAATGGGATTGAATCTCATAAGCCATGAAAGAAATGAAGCAGCCTTTCATTTTCAACCATGTGAAGCAATCCTTCCATTGCACCAGCCTAACCCTTCTCTCCCTTCTTCTTCCACTCTCCTTCCTCCTCTTGGCGAGGCTCTGCTCTTCTCCTCCATCCGAAAAATTGATCTCCGCCGTCCTCTGCAGTATCGTCGCCTTCCTTTCTCTATCCACCATTCTTTCCTCCATCGCCGCCACCACCTTCATCTTCAAGCCGCCAACTGCCATCGCCTGGGCCTTCATCTGCTTCTTCCAGACCTGCGTTTCGCTGGGAGTCGAAGACACAATCCGATCAGGGCTCAAACCAATCAGTAAAGCCAGCGTTGATGAAGATTTTGAGATGATGGCGAGGAAGGCATCGATGTTTGTTGGCATTTATGAAACAATGGAGATGTGGGGAAGAGTGTTTGTGAAGCCGGTTGTCGATGATGCTGTCTATGGGGAGGAGAGGAGGAAAGAAGGGTGGGTGGAGAAGGTGGTGATGGGAATGGGTTTTGGTTTGCTGTGGGTGGGGTTGCTGAGGATGGAGGTGGAGCCACTGGCCTCCATGGCTGCAGTTAAGGGGAGCATGGGGAATGGAAGAAGGTGGCCTAATGGCTTCACGCTTTGGCTGGCGAGCTTGCTCACAGTAATGGCAGGTGCTTTCAGGGTAGCGCAAGTTCTTTTCTGGCCACTAAAAGCATTGTTCCAGCTCCTGCACAGAAGAAAGAAGCAACAGGGACAAAGCAGTGTTTTTAGAGATGATTATGTATAAGAAGTTGCATAATTTCCATTCTATAAGTTCAGCTTATGAAATTTGTGTAACATCCCAACCTAATCACTATGCCGAAAGTGAAAAAATTACAATTGAAGGTGATTAGAAAGAGTGCTTGATGAAGAAAATATGTGCTGAATTGAAAAACAACTGATAGCAGGAACAAAAACAGAGCATCCTCAGTCTATCACATTTTGATCAAATGGGACATATTCGTAATTCAAGGAACAGAGTATATAGCTACAGACATCATATGGATCTAAGCTTTCAAGGAAAATAAGCAACAAATGTTTTAACAGGCAGAATTATATCAGGTTCTGTATAGTTCTACCTCCGTTTCCCTGAATAATTTCACAGCTCATCTAAAAAACCAGCTAAGCCATTGGATTTGAGGAACTTCTTCACTAGAAGGATTGCAATGGCAACAGTGAGTCCAATGGCAGCCAAAGTGAGAAAGCGATCATCCGTGGGCTTCTGAGCTCTAACTGTGGTTGAGTTAGCTTCTGGCCTTGCGTCCCTTGATACTGCGGCTTCAGCACGAAAGCTTACATGCAGGCGCCCAGCTGCCGCATCTACGCGAACCTCATGAGCATCGTCAGCTGCTCTCTCCTCGGCTTCTGGGTTTGGAGCAAGATCACCGGTTGATGGCGATTCGTTATTTGTGGTGTTGATCTGCTGTGGGTCTTCTGATGCGTTGCTGTTGGTTTGCCCAACAGTGATGGTGGATGATGGAAGTTGTGGTACTGGAGGAACCTTGCTAAGCATGTATTGATGGATCTAACATCGAAGAAATCAGATTAAGTGATAAATATAATAGAAATATACATGTATAGAACATCCTAGAAAAATACTGCATGGTAATTTCTTTCCTAATATTTGATAATTAAGGGAGTTAATTTTTCTTTCCTAATATTTGATGACCAAGGTAGTTAATTTTTCTAACTTTGGTAACCCGTGGACTCTTGCCATTTATTGCTTTGACAAGTTTTTTCTAATTATTCTTTTGGTATCTTTAAATATTCTGCATTACACTGCTATCTTTTTTGTAAGTTCCATTTTTTTTCATTGTAAAAACAACTCCGCAAGTAATCCTACAATCCATTACCTAGCAAAACAATACTAAATAGAACAAAAATATTCTCTCTAAAATTCTCCCTCTCTCTCCTCCCTGCTAGTCTTTTCCCTGGTTGTTCCCTTCAATATTCCATTCTACATCAAGTATTCTTCATGAAGGTAAGAATAACAAAATTTGTTTAACTTTGCCCTGATCTGCCTCTAATGGGATGGGTATGAGTATGAGTCAAAGAATGACCTGTGACCGTGGGGCGGGTTCGGATATGACACAATTATACCCGCCTCGACTGACCCACTATTAACTAAACAAATTATATAATCCTAAGACAAATTATTTTAAAAAGTATTATATCCCCATTCTAGTCTAAAATAAACTATTAGTTATAATATATTTGGGGTGGGGCAGATCAAGGCGAGGCGGAATGGGGTGAGTATAGGTGGTAGAAAGGAAGTGGAGCAGGGGAAAAACAAGTATGAGACGGATATGAGTAATAGTTAAAAGATGGCGGGATGAGTATGGGCTTTGTTTAACTCAACCCAAACCTGCGTCGTCGTCATTCCTAGGTAAGAACAATGAATAAGCAGAACCTCAATACCTCATTTATCATAGTTTGCCGTTCAGAATTTCCAAAAACAGGGGCAGCTTCACGGGACTTGATAGCAAGCCGACGCCTCTCCTCCTTTGGGTAGTCCAATGAGCCCAACGCTCCACCAGGGTTGGTAGGCATGAAAGCTATCAGAGCTACAAGAGCTGTACGCACTGGGAGAGAAGCAAACAGAAAACAGAAGAAATAAGCAAAAAAGATATAATTTGACACAGCATTTAACAGAAAAACAAAACGTAATTAATCAAGGATAGTCAATTTATCGTGATACCCTCTCCATCTCAAAAGACACCTTGTGCTAATATAGCACAAACACTACTACTGGCATAAGATTTACTTAGAAATGCAGATCGTAATTAGATATGAACAAAACTATTGCAAAGGTATGAGAGAAGTTTTGATGAATTCCATATTCCAGCCAAAATAGCAAAATTGAGCAAATGCATCTGATGAAATCTCTTATCAACAAGACAAAAATTGTTGCAAAACCCTTAATTCTTATTGAAATGCAGAAAACAGCTCAAAAGATTTCTGTAGAATAACTAAACAACAGAAGATGCAAAACTTATTTTCTCAATGCCTAAACACAGGTCAGTTTACTAGCCCAGCTAACTTAGATTAAGGATTTAAATGTGATTATTGTTTTGTTGCCTATAAATGGTCACTGGTCAGTTAAACTGAATGCTTATGTAATCAAATCTACATCACTTATTTTAAAATTTTGAACTTACATAAGCAAATGCGATATGATTGCTTGATAGGCTGGTCATAACAAGAAATACAGTAAAATTAAGTGATACAATGGCCCTAAAAGACCATAACAACAGTAAAAAAGGGAAAACATATAAATAACAAAATATCAGAAGCCAAACAGTCTGGACAATTCATAGGGAATAGCGTGAACAAATGAGGACAAAGGTATAGGAATGCTCTCGCGAACTAGTGAGAAAAAAGATATGCAACTAGTTGTTTCCTGACCAGTATCTTCAGCAAGTAAAAGTACTTTCCATTGGCTAAGTCTGTAAAATCAAACAAAACCAATATCTCAAGGTGATGAATGCCAGCATATCGTGCCTGTGTAGCTAACAAATCCAATAATATAAGAGTATAATAGCATTTGTATACATAATTAGCAAGATATCAAACCCGACAATAACATAAAAGAAATTATTTCTCGGCTGTTCAATGTTCAAAATGTCAGAAATAATAGAACATTTGTCGAGTTTCAACAGGACTCAGTTGCGTTAATGAAAATTTTATTAGCCAAATAATCAAACTTTCGAAACATGACCAACTGAAGCTCTAAGAGCAATACAAAAACCATTAACAGAATTTTTTTTAAAGAAAAAGACCAATGGATAGAGTAGGAAACATCTAGAATACCATTAAAGTTATTTTTTTGACAGAAAAAAATAGCATTACAGTAACTAGGAACATATAATGACATAATGGATCACCAAATCAAAAGAGAAGTGTTCCAATCAAAGATGAGGTCCAATTTGTTTCGAGTCAATTTACCCACGGTGAACACTTTTAGTGCTATCCAAGATTCACTCTTTGCACACTTGTTAAAATTTATCTCCAATATTGGGGTCTGTTTGTTTGTAAGATTAAATTTAACAAAGTGAGATATTTTTTTATTGAAAGTTGTGAATGATGTAAAATAAAGTTAGTTATTATGTTGGAATTTATAAGGAATGTGATATAAAATTAGTTATTATATTGGAATGTGTGAGGGATGTGATATAAGTTAGTTTTTATTTTAGTAATGTGTGTAAGATGTAAAATAAAGTTAATTTTTAATATTAAATTTTACGTGTGATGTGATATGCCTGGTTAAAATTAAACTAAGTAAATTTTACCTTGAAAACAAACGGGGAAGAGATAAATCGTCCATTTTAAAGATAAACATCTATACCACCTCTATGTTAGATAAAACAAGTTTAACAGTAACATTCTATGAAGAAGCCTTTTTTAACTATCAAAATGGCCATACCGCAGGGTAGATCATGAGGCAATCTCCATCTAAAAGTGTTTCTCCATATCATCCAAATGGAAATCAGAGAATAACGAAAGGGTATCAGAAAGAAAATTTCTAAAAGAATCGATCATAAGAATGTACCACTCCAGGATGGCTGCCAATGCTCTGGATGATGGTTCGATATGCTCAGGCATATCTTTGTCTGGGTCTCGAAACGGCCATTAGGCTGAAAAATTTAGTGAAAGAAAATGAAACATAGAATTAATAGAAGAATCAATACTTAAAGCAAATACCATATTGCACAAAAAAAGAGCTTGAAAATTACAGTCAGCAGCAAGAAGGAAGGGGGTTTGAACGGGTACTCTGAAGGCAGTTGAATCCTCCCGTGATAGATCCCTCCTTCAAACTCGGAATCTCGAGGCCCCAAAATCGCAAATTGCCACTCGAATATATTTTCCTGGCCAAACACAAAGCACGACATCATATTCAAGACCTAATTCGTAGAAATTTCTCTCCAATAATACAGAATCCCAACTCAGAAAACGCGATTTCTCACAGAAAAAATAAAATCAGATCTCAGATCAGCAATATGACATATTTATCGTTGGCAGATCTGATTGACTGGAACCAAAAGGAAGATTAAAGTTAAGCTTTCGCGCACCTCGAGAGGAAGGCTCATGAAATCGTCGGAGGGAATTGACTGCATCTCCTTCACCTCCTGTAAAATCCGCTTCACCGCAGTATTCTTTCGGTTGAACTTCTCCTCCGCCATCCGCCGCCGCTCTCTTCAGATCAACACCGCCTTCACGCGCCGATCGCTGCAAATCTCCAATATTCAGAGAGGAGAGAGACCACGGATTCACTTCTATATAGCGGGTGGATATTTGAAGACACGCAAACGGTTGAAATTTCGAGGCAGAAGCTGATCCGACGGCTATGAGAACTTCAAGCGTCATTGATCGACGGCGATTGGCTTGGGCTTCGTTGTGGTTCACGCCAATGGGCCGTCCGACGGCTATGAGAACTTCAAGCGTCATTGTTCGACGGCGATTGGCTTGGGCTTCGTTGTGGTTCACGCCAATGGGCCGTGGGCTGGGCCCATTGGCATGGGCCTGGTGGATCTCCATTAGAGAAGAAATTCGTCGGGGCGGTGCAAAGGTCAATCATCGGGTACCACGCGTGCACTCCATGTAGCCTCATGCACACATGGCATGCCGCCTTGTGATCGAATGCCGAAAGTTCGAGATCATTTGAGAGATTATGATGTACTTAATATAATTTACGTAAATCATGAAAGTTTGAAAAAAGATTACATCATATTAGATGATATCTGATTACGAAATATCATGTGTGGTAGCATTGTAGAAATACGGTGTGAGATCGTGTGTGATTATGAAATACTATGATATAATTTTATTTACCTAATTATGTAGGCGAATGAATTTATTTTTTTTTGATGAAGATAAGAATATAAAATTATCAGCATGATAATAAATAGTTCACATTTATATAAAATTATAGAAATGCTTATGTGTGCATCCCAACTTAACCTCAATGTATAAGGATAAAAAAAAAAAGAGATTTACTTAAAAGATATTTTAATTATAAAAAATTATGTATTTAATTATAAAAATCAAATATCATGCATATTATATTAAAATTTTATAAAAATATATATTTTATATAATATTTTTGAAAAAAAAATTATAAATTAAATTACTAATGTATTTTTATAAATTTTATTCTAATGTATATAATTTATAAATTATAATATATGCTTTCATCTCACTAGATTTAGATAAAGTGAATTTTATATATAACTAATAAATAAAATAAATAGTATTTAGAGTATAGTATTAAGACCTTTTAAGGTTTAAAAATTAAAATTTAATTTTTATAATTAAAGTAATTTAAAACATAAGAAATAAATGTTTTGAATTACAAGTTATAGTTTTATGGCATAGGATTTAAAGTATAATGTGATTTTATCAAAAAAATAGTATAAAATTTATAATTTTATAAGATTTCAGTGTGATATACATAATATTTTATCTTTGATGATGAAATACGTAATTTTTTATATTTTGAATAAATGCTCTTAAATAAAAAAAAATGTTCTATCCCAAGTTCTTCTATTCTTATAAAAGAAAAAACTTCAAATTAGATACAAGATTAGTAGCTAAGGAATTTAAGATTTTAAAATAAAGATTAGAACATATTTAACTATATAGTTTATGGATTTGTACTATGAAAATTTATTATTGGCTACCCTACATTAGGATAAATTACACATGAGAATAAAATATGATGAGTTAATGATCTCTAAGTCCATTTATATAATTTTCTTCCATATTTTAGAAAGAAATAAGGGATATTTATACACATGCCACACAAATCTTCATATATTACATCACACACACTTTCTTCACACTCCATAGTGTAAATTTTGTGAAAAAAATTGTATAATATAATATTAAAAAATTTGTATGACATGCAGGTAAATATCCCAAGAAAGAATCAAAAGCTAAAATTTTAACAGGTTTTTATTTCTTTATTTAACAAATTATTTTAATATCCTATTATAATTCTTCATGCCCTCTTCTTTCACTCTTTATCAGTCTCCATCTATACCCTCAACTCTTAGGACTTATTTAATTCAATTTTTTTATTTAATGTAAATTTTAATTATAAAAATTAATTTTATTTATATTTAATGTAAATATTAATATTAAAATTAATTTTATTTTATAATTTATAGCCTTCTGAATATTAAACTAAATTTGTTACCCATTAAATTTATAATATAAAATATTTTTTTGTTTAAAATTTAATTGAAACAAAACGAGGCCTTAGAGAAATTAAAAATTAAAAAATAGACAGGATAATATCATGTCATAACAATATAAATTTTGATGAAATTTAACCTTGAATTTAAATTTCGTGGTTTAGATTTGTAATATATTATGCCCCTGCCAAAAGGCAAAATGAAAAAGATATAGCTAGTATGCTTTTTATTAACAAATATTTTATACTTCATACATATTTTTTAGGGGCATTTACGTCTTTAACTCCTAAAAATTCATTATTTTCAAACAACACCTCCAAAATTTATTATTTTCATACAGCACCCTTATCTAACTTTGAAAGCAGAGTGTTACTTATAAATTCACCTCAAAATGAGGAGTGCTATATAAAAATAATGGACTTCAGAAGTCTCGCCTGAAAACAATGAATTTTTGAAAATGATAGATGCAAATTTTATTATTTATTAAATTTAATTTTACATAAATAATTAGATAAATATAATTTATATAAATATATATATAAACACATGTAGTATATATATAAGGATGTGTACATTATTTGAATATATATTTGTATGTAAATGTGTGTATGCATATAAATTAGGGCAATTTTAAAATAATATTTTATACTATAAAGAATAGTCAAGGAGTAGTGATTCCTTAGGCGAAAGGAATTGCGATTATTCTATTAAATATAGAGTAGAAATTTTTATGAAATAACTATTTCATTAAAGTGAATATCGGAATAACTATTCTATAAAAATTAAGATTGGGATAAAATAATTACTTTATCTAAGTTAAAAAAACCCTGAGAGATGAAAATACGTCTCACAATTTTAATTATTGTTTCTCTCTGCATCTCTTTTGACTTCACTATTTGACGACTTTCAAAGGCTTAAAACAGACTGTTTATATGGTTGACGGGAATAGAACAAGTCATAGGTTGCAGCCAGCGATGAATCTCTGAAAAACTCAACTCAAAGTAAGCGCGAGCTAAACATTGTTTGTTTTGACTTGAAATCACTCAATTTTATGTCTAACTCAAATTTTAATTTAATTATGATTTAAATCAAATTTTTTACTAAAAAAAATTTGAAAAGACATGGTACATGAGGATTGAATGCATGACCACTTCTTTGGCAATTTAAACCTCGGCTATTATACCAAATACATAATTATATATATTAATAAATAAATAAATATATATATATATATTTAATATATTTTTGGGTAAACTCAAACATAATTTTTAACTTAAAATCAAACTAAATCTATTATTTAACATACTTTTACCACAGACTTCCAAAAACTAATAAATAAATTGATATATCACTTTTAAAAAAATAATTAATTAATCATAATTTTAAATTGTAAATTATTGAATAATTCAATAATTATCTTGTAGATTAAGCACTAATTCACCAAATAATACAATAAATTATAATTTATTAAGTTATTAATCAATTATTAAAATAATATTTTTCAGTATAAATAATAATGTTATTTTTAAAGTTTATCTTTATGCACGAATTAAATTGAAGTTTACTTGATTTTTTTTATAACCAAATTTTGTCAGTATGTGCAAACGTGTTAGGCTTGGGTTAAAATGAATTGAATGTGAGAAAAAATTGATGGGATAATTACCTACATTTCACATAATTTAATTTTATTTATATCTTACCCATTTATTTTTAGTTAATTACGCTATACACACATTTGAGTTAAAACTTAATCAAAATCTATTTGAAAAAAATATTCTGTTAGTAAATTATTAAAATTATATTTTTACACTTAATGGTACATATTTTTCTCTTCCTCAATACTACACTAAAGCGCTGATTTATCCTAAAATTAATTCACGTCGCAGATGTCTCCTTCCTTTGCCACCACCTAAATATTAAGACTTTAGGATTTTCACTCAAAATATATTTAAATATCCTTAAAATAATATGTTGAACTGTTCAGATTTTTTGTAATCTAACTATAGTTAGTTTATTAAAAAATTATAATTACTCATTATAATAAAAATAAGTTAAAATATGTGTATGTATGATTTTATAATATTTTGAATGTGCATAGCGTAATTAAGTAAGAATGGATGGGTAAGGCATAAATAAAACTAAATTGTGTGGCATGTAGGTAATTATCCCAAAACTGATTGGTTCCCTCCTCAAATTGAGCATCATTCTTATTTTAATAATATTTAAAATTTATTATAAATTTTAATAATTTATTTTACATTTAATATAAATTTTAAAATTAAAAATAAATTTTATTTCACATTTATCATAAATATTAATTTTAAAATAAATTTTAGGGCTTACACCCAGGTCCCTGAGTTTAACACTTAATAACGCGCAAGTCCACATTTTTAAAAATTAACATCGAGGTCCCTTTTTAAATTTTTTATTATTAAATTTTTTTCAAATTACCATTTTACCCCTTGCCTTTCTCTCTCTCCCTCGAATTAAAAATTAACATCGGTGGACATACCGCGCAGCCGCCGGACACGCCGGCGGCCGCGGGATTGGGAGGAAAGAGAGGGGGCACGGGTAAAATGGTAATTTTAAAAAAAAATTAATAATAAAAAAATAAAAAAGACCCATTTGATAATTTATTAAAACTCAAGCACCCCAATGTTATAATTTAAAAAATGTGGACCTGCGCATTATTAAGTGTTAAACTCAGGATACTCGGTGTAATATACCCTAAATTTTATTTCACATTTTTTTATAATAAAATAATTTTTTTATTAATTTTATAAAATATTTTTTTTAACTTAAAAGTAACACGCAATGAAACAAAGCTTAGGATTTCATGAAAATAAAAATTCCGTAAAACAGTAAAAAATCATTATTTTTTTACAATTTTTCGTATAAATTACGCCAAATTGTAAAAAATCGACATTTGTTTTGTCGCAAAACGTGAGGTGTTCTCAAGGTTCCACGTCCGTTTTGAGATTCGTGCAGCAATGATTGATCTGCGTTGATGCTGAGGTGAAGTCGTGAAAGACCATTGAACAACTCCTTGCCACGTGGCTTATTTTCATTGCAAACAACGGCGGTCTGATAGTTTTAATTTGGGGGTAGTTATAATATCGAGAATCTTTTAATTCATGTAAAATATTACAAATATTGTATCTGAGTGCCTCGCATAAAACTTACTTCACACATAAGTCCTATAAGAGCCCACAATCATAAAAGGCTAGGAGCAAACATTGGGCAATATTTTAAAAAAAGAAAATTGCTAGAATAAAGTATAATTTTTAGTAAGTTTTTAGACCGGTGGTGAGAATGATATTAAAATAAATGGTGTCATATCTAGGGGTAGTAATATATGATCAGACTCGTGAATCCGACTCGAATTCGACCCGCAAATTTCGAGTATGAGTCATGAATTTTGACCCATTTATTAAACGGATTGGATTCGGGTTGGGCATTTATCAAAAAATACTCTATGAACGGATCAGGTTCACCCGCCAACCCCTACCCATTTATTAATCGGGTCAGGTTCTAGTCATGAATTTTGACTCATTTAATAAAAGGGTTGGATTCGGGTTGAGTGGATTCGGGTCAGGTTGGATCCGGGTTCAACCCGAAACTAACCGGTCGACCTATTTTGCCTCCCCTAGTCATATCGAAAATAGAGGAGGTTCCTGAGTTATATAAATAAATAGTATGATCACAAACGACATGGGAGCCTTTTGAGGTAAAATCACAAAATTAATAATGAGAAACTTCGGAATTAAATATGATTGAATTTAATTGATATTAAGATCGATGATCTTCTAAGAAGTAATCAAGTGATACAATTTACTAAGATCAATGTAAACAAAAATTTATACATTTGGAATACAGATGTTACGAGTCCCTTTTGACGAATTGTCAATTTTGAACATTAAATTATATTTTTTAAATATATAAACTATAATTGCTATTTTGGATTAGAATGTAAAGAAAAAAAAAATCAAATCACAATAGTAAATTTAAATACTTTAAAATATTTTTTTAAATAAAATATATTTTAATAGCTGAATTTAATGAAATTCATAAAAAGGATGCTGTCTGGAATAATTTTTGGAAGGACAGACCTATAAGGACTGTTTTGGATTTTATGGGCCCACATGAAACACAATATGAACCACGGAAGCCCAGATGTAATTATTTATGATAAATAGGATACGCTAAATGAATTATTTATAAATATTTTTAATTTATTTTACATGATTTGTTTTTCATTGGATATATTTTAAACGTTTCATTATATATATAATATATATATATATATACATATAGAGTGTTCGTGTTCATACATTTTTTTTAATAATTTATTTACATTTTTGTGAAATAAAAAATAATTTTGAATAGTTTTGAATCTATTTTACCTCATATTTGCTACTCAAAAATAAGATTTTTTGAGTAATTAATTTTAAAAAAAGTTACCATAAATAATTTAAAATAAATTTCTCTCCCTATATTTTTTATATAATAATTTCTTAAATATCTCGATCAGATATTTATAATTATAATTATTATTTATATAAATAAAAATAATTATTATAGTTAATATATAGTTACTAATTATTTTATATATATATATATATGTATATTAAAATTTATTGACAGCATAAATATAATTAAGCAAATTATAAATATTTTAATTATACATTAAAATAACTTATAATAAAAATATATATATGTATAATCGAATTAATTATATACAAAAAAATCGTAAACATATTATAGAATATATCAATAAAAAATATTTATTATTCATTAATATTGTACATATAATTAAAAATGTATATACTCACTTTAATCAAAAGCTATCAAACGGTTTCAGTAGATTTCAATAATAATTTATCACATATAAAATTTAATTTTATACAATAATTGTTTTTCAAACAAAATTTAAAATTTTTCAAAAGAATATTCAAATAACAAATTTGAAACATTTTCGGGCTCTACTCTTCGAAAAATTATTGCATACGGCGTGCAAATCACTTGAGCAGTTTGCTCACCAATCACAATTCGCCACATGAGGTGAAAAAGCTCTGCTGCACAGAGAACATTGTAAATGATGTTAAGTCTCCAGTTGACAATCAAACTAGATCATTCAAACCTGACTGAACTGTTTTTTTTAAGGACTAAAGTACGTATCAAATAGATATCCGTCCAAAAAAAAGTACAGCTTGAAATATAATATCTACCTAATCTCAAATTATACTCACTTTTCTATACTAATATAAACCTAGATGGCTACTTTCCCATAGTATATCAGGTTATCTTGTAGGCATGACCAGACAGTCCGTTTATTTAACAGACGGTCCGATTATATCTACCGGACAGTCTGTTTGATCTTAACGTCATTTACGATATTCTGTGTGAGTCGGAGCCTGCTTATTTACATGATGCAACATCATTGATAGCTAGATAGATAACGTATTTTGTTTACCAGACGCAATAATTTCTTCCGTGCGATGCGGGCACAAAGGTCAAAAGCAATGTACAATGAAGTCAAAATTTCAAACATGTGGGGTCCATGAAGGTCAGCAAGCATCATACCATTGACCATGGAGCAGACCTTGACGACCGCATTTGTTGATTAGTTTTTTGACATATTGCATTTTGGGCCCCATTTTCAGAAAGTTTCACTTCTTTTTTACTTTTCTTTTTTCATTTATATATATATATATATAAATATATATTTTGAAATTATAGATCTAATTTTTTTTCATGCGTAGCGCTGTTTGGCGCAATGACCAAAATCAGGATTAAAATAATACTAATTTAAAAATAATAATAATAATAATAATAATAAATAATTTTTTTAAAATATTCTATACAAATTTTAATATAAAAAATAATATTTTTTACTTTACATACTCAATAAATTTTAATAAAAATATAAATTTTATTTCACATTTTAGATCAAAATATTCAATTCGAATATTTTAGTCTAAAATGTGAAATAAATTGATATTTTTATTTTAAATTATTGCGTATGTAAAGTAAAATAATATTTTTTTAATTAAAATTTATGTAGAATGATATAAAAAATTTATTTATTATTATTTTTTAAATTAATACAAATTTATTCCTATTTTAGTCTTATTTTGGAACTTGCGCTAAAGAAGGAAATGTCACCCAGAGGCTTCTGCGGAGTTTCTATGCATGTAGATCCCTTTTTGAAGATAATTATCAAATTTTCATAAGCAAATAAATAGATTTTTAATTAATGAGATGACATAAATGCTTGGCTTTTTCTCTCTCTTTTTTATTCTCACTCTATATATGCTTGATTTTTCAATAGATGGGAGTCAAATTATGCGTGATGAAAGAGACCAAAAAAAAAAAAAAATACAACATAGATATTATTTATGTCATCATCTTCCACCCTCTAGATCTTTCAATCTGATCTCTCTCACCTACACGATCAATAGCATCGCTACTGATGTAATATCTCGTAATCTCATTGTAGAGATATTGACCGCTTTGACTTTAGAAAAATTACATGACTTGAGCACTTCCCAGGAGGTCATTCATCCTAGTGCTACTTCAGCCCAAGCACCCTTAACTACAGAGTTTTCCATCACTAGTCTCACGGTTTTGGCCCAAAAGGCATCTCTATAATTTGAGATTACATTATTTACTTATACAGCTTAGGATCTCCCTTTCTTTCTGATGTGGGATAATTCATTTCTGTGTCCCTCTCACCACTCATTATTCGACGTAGAAGCCTGTCAGGAGCTGCACTTTGCCTCAGTGATTCCTTTCTCTTAGGTCATCACCTGGCGATCACTCCCCGCCCTCTTTGACCACGGGCATACAACTGAGGTAGTCTCTCTCTCTCCTCTCTCTCTCTCTCTCCTCTCTCTCTCTCTCTGTGTGTACATGTAGGGACTAAAAAAGAGTGAGAGGTGATAGTAGGAGAAGAAAGAAGAGGGAGGATAGATAGAGGAATAACGACAGTACCCAGACTTTTGATTCCTCTTCTTGGTGAGGAAGATAGGGCAAGAAGATTGTGACATTATCATAAGCAAGGCTGTCAATAACAAAAATATTAAAATATTATCAACGAAGAGAGCAACGAAGGAAAGAGTGAATAAGGAGGGAAATGAAGTGTGTTTTTATAAGAAAAAACGTATTATTCGGTTAAAAATATTAATGTTAAGCTATTCTTTAGCTTTTTAATACAATATACTAAAATATTTGAGTTAATAAGTTTCACAATATAATATACTAAAATATATAATTTTATGTTGGTTTAATTTTAAATAAAATCTAAGATTTCTTAAAATTACAAGTCTTTCACTGTTTGATATTTTTTAAATACAACCAAACTTAAATGCAACCTCAAGAAACAAATTTTTGTGAGATGTCAAAAGTCAAAAGCTTATCACATTTTTAGCTATGGCTAAGTTTTTCTATTAATAAAAATATAAAATTTATATTTTATCTTAGGCAAATTTTAATATTTAACATCACTTTATTTTATAATTTTTATAATTCTTAGGTCTCATTTTTTTAAACAAGAAAATTTTTTATTTTTATTTTTTAAATTTAATGAGAAAGAAATTTATTTTATTATTAAGAAGTGTGTGAAATGTATAATAAAATTAATTTTTAAAATTTAAATTTATATTGAGTTGAAAAAATAGCTCGAACAAATAAGGCCTTAATGTATTAATTAATTTAATTTTTAATTTCATTTAACTTTATTTTTCATTAGCACTTCTTTCAAAACAAACCATATAAAAATATCCCTAATGCTCAAAAAAATCTTACACCAATTATCTATTATTGCTAACATTATTATTTAGAGAAAATTACAAGTGGGTCCTTATAATTTATCTTCAATTATATTTTGATTTATATATTTTAAAATCCTTCACTTAGGTCTTTAATATTTTTAAAAATTTTCACTTAAATCTTTAAAATTTAAAATAGGGACATCAAAGAATCAATGAAAAATAATATTGTTACTTCTCTACAAAGTTTGGTATTGAATGTAATATAAAATTGACTTTTATTAAGAGATAACTAAGTGGTAAATATTTTTTGATTGTAGATAAATAGTAAATTTTAATATTAAAATTTATATAGTATTTCCAAAAAAAAAATTTAGTTTTTAATATTATATTTGTTATGATGTTAAATAAAATATAAATTAGTGGAGAAATTTTATGTTGTTTTTAGATATTTTAAGACTTACCAAAAAAACTTAATATAAATTTGAATATTAAAATAAATTTTATTTTATATTCTATAAATTTTTAATATAAAAATAAATTTTTTTGATATTAAATTTAAAAAATAAAATATTTTTTTATCTAAAAAAACTCGCATTAAATAAGTCTTAAATCACTCAAGCTCAACCTAAAGACAATCCAATGGAAGACTTTAAGAAGCTAATGGTTCTTGGATTTGTGAAGTTGATTTCCTTATCACCAAGAAGACCAAAATTAGAATAATTCAAAGATTCTAATGAGTTATTTATTTATTTAGACCATCACTTTCATATTTAATTAATTTATAGTATTTCCTACTATAACATCACATTTGCTTAATTTATTTATTCACTAATTGTAAAGAACTAAACAAGTTTTTAAAATAAGAAAATTGATTATGAGTGTGTAATGGGTTAACTGATTTATGTTCACTTCTGATAACTCGGATTTTTTTTTTGATTTTTTTGCCTTTAAATATCTCAATTTCAGATCTATTTTAATTGTAGTGGTGTTTATACGAACTTGATATCTCCTGTTTTCAGGCAAACTCTCTCTTCACTGAGCTGTTAGTGCAAAGAGTTGTTTTAAGCTTTTACGTGTACGAAAAACGTACAAGCTGTTCTATCGATTTTCATTGAAACTTGAGAGTTTTAAGTTAAAATTCTCTCATTTTTAAGGTGGATTTTTTGAAATTATGATGTAATTAGGATAAAATTCAAAATTTTGTTGAAATCGAAACTAACAAAATTGATAAAACTATCACAATTAATATTTTTTAACTTTAAATAGAATTTTGTTGACGTAGGATGTGGGGGTCCCAGGAAACACCGAAGAGAGAGAGTTCCGGGAGACGATGATGTGCAAAAGAGGTGAGCCTGTTTAGCGGAGGCTCAAGAGGAGAACCAGATCATAGCATCCAGAGAAACACACAAAGATTTAAGGTTGTTCAGGGAGGGAATCCCTTACGTCCATCGGTCCGTCAGCGAAGAAGTTTCACTAAGTGGGAGAAATAAACCCCTTTTTACAGGGTTTGTACAATGCTTTGTTTTATAGAGAAGAAGAAGAAGAAGGAGGGGGAGAAAATCCTCAGTTAGCGGTTTTTATAGCCGTTGACACGCGTAGCTCCACCCTGGTTTTCCGGAGGAAAGGTGATGGGTGAACTCCGAGCGCCGCTTGCCTGTCACTGGAGAAGTCCGCAGCTGTACGAGGAAGATGACATCCTTTAATGCTGGTACTTTCCTGGGGAAGAGTGTCTGCACGGAAATCGGCGGGGTTAGGTGAAGTTGATCGTGACAGGCGTTACCTCGTACCCTCGGGTCCGAGGTTACGAGGGACGGTCCTGGAACGTCGTGGTCGACGTTTGGGTGAAGCCTCGTGCCCGAGGTTTTGACCTGGGTCCATAGCTCTGCAAAACTGGAAGCTGAGTCAGCAAATCAATCAAGTACAGGCCCGTCAGGCGCCACGCGTTCGGCCAGGATGCAGCGTAGGAACCACGTGTTTAACAACGTGTACGAAAAACGTACAAGCTGTTCTATCGATTTTCATTGAAACTTGAGAGTTTTAAGTTAAAATTCTCTCATTTTTAAGGTGGATTTTTTGAAATTATGATGTAATTAGGATAAAATTCAAAATTTTGTTGAAATCGAAACTAACAAAATTGATAAAACTATCACAATTAATATTTTTTAACTTTAAATAGAAATATTTTTTTATTGAAAGTTGTAAATAATATGAAATAAAGTTAATTATTATATTGGGAGGATGTGATATAAAATTAATTATTATATTGAGGTATACGAGGGATGTGATATAAGTTAGCTATTATTTTAGTAATATACGTAGGGTATAAAATAAAACTTAATTTTAATACTTATTTAAAATTAAATCAGATTAATTTTTAACTGTCAAATAAATAGGACATCAGTGTTAAAATTCTTTTTCTTTTTGAACTATTTAGTGTTAGAATTATTGTGATCAACTTTATTGCAACATCTAGAATTAAATAAAAAAAAAAAAACAACTATTGCATGCATCAAGATTTTTAAGCCAAAAAGAAAAATCAAATCAAACCTACAATATATTATTTAAAATAATATTTGTATAATTAAGTGAACTTCAGAGAATATAATCTAACCATACTATTGCTTTCAGAAATTACTGTTATTTAACCAGAAATGCTGATTTAATCAACATTTTCTGTTGATTTTTGCCATTTTCCGAATGAGTTTATTTATTTACTTTTTATGCTTGATGGAATTTATTTTAATATATATGTTTGTATCTGTAACATTCCGTGATCTCATTGTAGAGATATTGTCCGCTTTGGCTTTAGAAAAACTGCGTGCTTGAGTGCTTCCCAGGAGGTCACTCATCCCAGTGCTACTCCAGCCCAAGCACGCTCAAATATGACTGTCCCAAAAAACGCCTCTACTATTTAAAATTACGTTATCTACTTATATAGCTCAGGATCTTCCGATGTAGGACGATTCATTCATGTGCCCCTCTCACCACTTATTAGTCGACCTGGAAGCCTGTCAGGAGCCACACTTTGCCTCAGTGATTCCTTTCTATTAGGACACCACCCGGCGATCACTCCCCGCCCTCCTCGGCCACGGTCCAAAAGATACTAAAGCTCAATGATAGAAGTTAAGTGGAAGCACTCAAGCACGCAATTTTTCTAAAGTCAAAGCGGACAATACCTCTACAATGAGATCATGGTATGTTACAGAATCTCAAATAATATAATATATGTATATATTATATTATTTTAGATATTTTACCAGTTACAGCTGAAAAAAAATATTCTCATTTCACTCCTTTAGTTAATGCCATTCTTTTTTCCTCAAATCAAACATAATGAATATATGAAATACGCATTGCACTAATATTAATGAGATAATAATTGATAATAAAATTATTAGAAAAAAATAATAATTAAATATTACAGATTAATCATATAAAATAATATTGAAATAGATAATAACGTCATTAGTAGAATCTAAAAAAAAAATTATTCAGACTAAAAAAATAAAATTTATATATAACAATAAGCTAGTAATATTATATAATACTGAACGCTATTCGAACTCCTGTTTCATGGCAGAGATCTGAAATATATAAGGGGGCGTTTGATTTAATGTTATCTTGATGTTATGTTATGTTATCTAAAGAAAATAATTATTTGGTTTAATGACATCTATCAAAAAACTTCTATTAGATTATAAAATTATTAATCAAAAGATGACATCTATATTACATAACATAACACTAAGATAATATCGAACCAAACCCCCCCTAAGTCATATTCAAATGTCATGAATGTTAACTACGTATAGAGTATAATAAGAAATCTATTTACACGATCTCAATCACCTTAATTTAGCATTTAGGATCATTAATGTAGACGGCTTTGAAAATTAGTATCAAGCGAATTATAGTCTCAAATTTTGATTGTGGGCTAAACTTGAGATGGTTAGCCACATCTACGAGTCTGTTTGACAATAAGATTAACGTAATTTTGCTATAAATATTGTGATTTTGAATTAATATATATATATATATATATATGTATATGTATAATAAGATATAAAATTAGTTATTTATGTTAAAAATTATATAAAATATAAAGTAAAGTTAATTGATGTATTAAAAATAATGTAGAATATAAAATAAAGTAGATTTTTTTATATTAAAAATTATGTATAATATTATAAAAGTTAATTTAATATTATTTTTAAAATTTTATAATAAATGAATTATTTTAGCTTTTCGCATGAACAAAATTATGTGAGGACTAAACATATTCTAAAAACTTATTTGGTAATAAGATCAATTTAATCTTGTCATAAAAATTGTGATCTTATTTTTTTTAATAAATAAAATTAATTATATTTAAAATTACGTAGGATATAAAATAAAATTACTCGATGTATTGAAAATGATATAGGATGTGAAAAAAATTAATTTTTTACAGTGAAAATTGCTTATTATGTTATAAAATTTAATTTAATATTATTTTTAAAATTTTTATAATAAATAAAATATTTTGATTTTTGGCATAACTAAATATATATATATATATAATTACTTTTCAATGCGGTTAACGTAGGCAAAAAAAAAAATTCAAGGAGGCGAATTAGTTAGGGAAATAACTCCTAAACACGATTAATTTTGAATAAAAATAATGAACGAAAAGATAAGCAAACGAATATATACAGACATACTAAAAATAAATGAAGATTAGAAATAACATGAATCTATTCGATATCCGTTTCTACGTAAATATCACATTTTTTAGAACTTCTTATCCATATTTACGCAAACTACACCCACAGAGTCATTTTCATTCGTACTTCTAAAGAATCGAGAAATAAATTTAGCTATGACATTTCATTTCGTGATATCTTTTTCCAATATTACACATTTTTAGAGCCTAAAATTTAATTAACTAATATAAATGATAATTTTACGCTAATTATCGACTGTCAAATAAAACAGACACGAATAGCTAAAATAAAATGGATTATCGACACAACGAGCTTAAATTCACGCCATCAACTCGATGAGTTTCAATGCTTTGCAACAGTAGTGGTGAGCCATGAAGAATATTATTTTTATTATTATTTTTTTAATTTCAGAAGAATATTTTTTTTTATCCACAAGTTTATTTATATATTTTATTGAAAACTATTTTTAGTCATTTTCTTACCACGTTCGAACTTTCCACCGAGCCCAGCTTTCCAGCTAAAGTGAGCAGCGAGCCGCCATCCAACTAGGGCTGTTACCGATCCGAATTTGAGCCGAGTCAATACCGGCTCGAAATCAAATTGATCACATTCTGATCGATTTGAGCTCAATTGGGTTAGACTCCGAGCCAACTCAAAAATGAATGAAATCTCAAATTTTTTTTAGCCAATCTCGAGCTGGGTAAGCTTAACTCGATCTGGCGCGAAATCAGCTCAGTTTAATATATATATATATATATATATATATCTATTATACTATAAAATGTATTTTAATTCGAGCTAATTTTGAGTTGGATCGAGCCGAGCCTACCCGGCTCAAAATTGGCTCGAAATTATTACCGAGCTGAACTTTTGGCTCGTTAGTTGGCTCATTTAAATTGACTCAATTTTCATTCGATCTGAAATCGATTTAATTTTTGATCGATTTTTGATTTCGGTGCATATTAACAGTCTTACATCCAACATATATCTAAAAATAAATCAAAATTGATATGGCTGAAAAATTGCACATGAATCCCTGCCCCTGCCAGTTTATTTTATACAACTCCAAAAATTTTGAAGTTAAGTCCATGCAGATCCTTTTTCCTTTCATGTGAGTCACCAAGATTAACTACCGGTCCAACATGTGGCAATTTAAAATATGAAGCAGCTTCAAACTTCACCTAATAAATTGTGTACCATATGATGAGATTTATTTCATAGTAAAAATAAGCATTCGATTACATCAAAAAAACAAATAATTTTTTTTTCTTACATACGACATAACAATTGAGTTTATAATATTTTTTTAAATAGATAGACTAATACAACAGAGGATAACGGGAAATACTATTGGCTTCCCGCAAACTATTTTCATTTGAAAGGCAGCGTATACACATCAGAAATGAAACAGTATTATGAAACAAATGATCGAAAGTATCGAATGTAAATAATTGAAATTAAATACTATATATGAGCCTTGCAGGTAGTATTGTGTTTTTTAATTTTGTGAGTAACAATATGACGAGTAACTTTTCTGAAAGGAAAATCATTAGGACAAACAACCGCAACTAATGTTAGAGATGAAATATCTGTGCATCCAAATAGCGGTCGACGTACTTAAACCAGTCATAAACCAAAACATCAGTAAGACGAAGAAAGTATTTCTTACAAAACAAAAATCAAAATTTGTCGAAATATGACAAAAAGAAAGATGACCATATTCTCATGAAAATGGATGAAATTATATTAAAAAAAACAATTTCATACCCACAATTAAATTCCTGCTATACTTCTATATGTGGATTTGGGATGTATAGACATAATATTAAGGATTTTGGAGCAAGAAATAAAATTTAGGAAGAATTTGAGGGTGGCTTTATAATTTCAACCCACAAAATTTAACTTACATGAAATGTGGCCTAAATACCAATGACCTAGATGTAATTAACAAAATATAAAAACGGAAATACCGGTTTTATTTTATGATAAAAAAGGTTTGACTTTTTTGTTTATTTAAACCTAAGACTTGTAGAATATAATTGGCCAAACACGGCTTTAAGAATTTGAGGGTAGTTATATAATTGGCCAAATTACATATATCACCCTTAAATTTTTTTTTATTAATTTAATCTCAAAATTATATATATATTTTTTTGGCTACTAATTTAGATGCATAATTACAAATTCGTAAATCATTATTTTATTTTAATGATTTGAAATATAAGAGCTATGCATAATAAATACTTGATTAATTGAGTCTAAACTTGATTCGACCCAAATTAAATTCGAGTCAATTTTGAAACAAAATTGTCCGGATCCGAATCAAGACCTAAAGGTGATTTTACAGGCACACAGAGAATAATTCTAGTCTTCTCTATAATTGGCCCATATAATTCCTCACCCAAACGTTGGAGCTGCATGAAATAGCTTAAATATGAAGGTCTTAGATGTAATATATCCCAATATAAAAATAGCGCTAGCGGCGCATCTACTTCCCCACCTTACTCTTCTTCCAAATGCCAAGCTAATCCGAACTCCTCCTGCCATCAATTCCCGCAAGATGGCAACCTCTTCCCTCCTCTTCTTCCTCGTCCTCTCCGCCGTGGCCGTCGTCGCCGCCGATAACAACTCTCCGGCGATCTTCCTATCCGTCTGCGGCGCAAACAAGACGTCAGATCCGGAGGGCTTCGACGTCCACTTCGTCGATGCCATGGAGCAGATTTTCCAAAACATAACCAAATCCGGCTTCGCTACTTCCGTATCCGGCAGCAATCTCACCGTCTACGGCCTCGGCCAGTGCTTTACATACCTCTCCCCCGTCAATTGCCAGCTCTGCTACGCCCAAAGCAGAGTGAAGGTCCCCCACTGCCTCCCGGCCTCCACCGGACGCATCTACCTCGATGGATGCTTCCTCGAATACGCCGACCGCAACGTCTCCTCCGACTCCGTCGACTCGGCGGACGCCTTCGATTGCGGCAACTCGACCGTCAGCGGATCGGCTCCGGCGAACTTCGTGAACGCGACGGCGGCTTTTCTACAGAACCTGACGGTATCGGCCATCCAAAACACGGAATTCTATGATGTAGGGAGCATCGATGTTTCGCCGCAGCTCAAGATCTACGCCATGGCGCAGTGTTGGAGGTCTCTGAATGCCAGCGGATGCAGAAACTGCTTGGAGAAAGGGAGACAGAACCTCGTCGGCCGGTGTTTGCCGGCGTCCTCTGTCGATGCCAAGGCCATGAATGCCGGGTGCTTCATGAGGTACTCGACGACGCCTTTCTATTTGCAGGCGAAAACTGCCGGCGGCGGAAGCTCCTCCTCCGGTACTCATCCTGCTTTGTTTTCATGAATCATTCATCAAAATCCAGGTCTGAACAATAACCAAAAATTAAATCTCAGTTTGGCGTAAGGCGGTTGTGGCTTTAAGCGCCGTAGTGGCTGTACTTGCCGTGGTTGGAATAGCTATCTTCTGGAGGTGGAGGAAATCTCCTGATCCTGAAGATGGTAGGCACGAAAATCACTAAATTTCCCTTTCAATTTTGATCCAGAAGATTGATATTTTGATCGTTGTAAAATTGGCTTCAGATACCGACGGTTCGCGTGAGATCATCCGATCAATAACCCAATCCCATCTAAGTTTCAAGTACGAAGATTTGCGTGAGGCAACTTGCAATTTCAGTGAGGAAAAGAAGCTCGGCCAAGGGGGTTATGGCTCTGTTTATAAGGTAAAGTTCTGAACTTTTTGATCCTCCAGCTTATATACGATAATTGAATAGCTACCGACTACCGTGTTGTGATTCCTTACAGGGGACTCTGCCTGATGGAAGGGAGGTAGCTGTTAAGAGGCTTTTCTTCAACACCAGGCAGTGGGTTGATCAGTTCTTCAATGAAGTCACCCTCATCAACCAAGTGCAGCACAAAAACCTTGTGAAGCTGCTGGGCTGCAGTGTCGAAGGGCCCGAAAGCCTTCTCATCTATGAACTCCTCTACAACACCAGCCTTGACCACTTTTTATTTGGTATAATCAGTAGCTATTATACTAGAAGAATCCAGATTCATTACGTGATCACCTCTTTCTGCTTTCAGATCCGTTGAAGAAGGCAGCACTGAACTGGGAAAGAAGATTCGAAATCATGGTCGGCACCGCTGAGGGGCTGGCTTACCTTCACAATGCTTCAGTGGTTAGAATCATACACAGGGATATAAAAGCCAGTAACATACTGTTGGATGAAAGATTCAGGCCAAAGATCTCTGATTTTGGCTTGGCGAGATACTTTGCAGAGGATCAAAGTCATCTAAGTACTGGACTAGCTGGAACATTGTAAGCACGAAGAACCCCTCTCTCCCCAAATGCTTCATTCATTCTGTGTTATGAAATGAAATGAGGTTGAAATGCTTGCAGCGGCTACATGGCTCCTGAATACATTGTCCACGGCCAGCTAACTGAGAAGGCAGACATCTACAGCTTCGGCGTGGTGGTTCTGGAGATCATTACAGGTCGAAAGAACCAGAATTCAATATCAGCATCGGCGGAGGGCCACTCCCTGATGCAGCAGGTAAGCTTCTTTTCCAATTTAAGTAAGAGATAAATGATCAATCAGCCTTCATGGAGTATTAACAAAAGCTTCTTTTGTTTGGTGAAGATATGGCGGCACTATAACTCAGATTCACTGATCAAGCTGCTTGATTCTGATCTTCAAGGCAATTGCTCGGAGGAAGAAGCTCTGAAAATATTCCACGTGGGTCTTCTCTGCGTGCAGGCATCTCCCTCCCTGAGGCCGCAGATGTGGAAGGTGGTCGAGATGTTGACCAGCAGGTCAAAGGTGTTGCCCACCCCCACACAACCACCATTCATCAATGTTAAGGGAGCAGAGAGCCAAAGCAGGAGTGGTAATACCTCAGAGAGTTCTTACCTGCTGACATCCTCAATTAAGTCTCCTGATTCAGGGGAGAGATCAGTAAATCAGCTCTCAGTCAGTATTTTTCAGGGAAGGTGAGCCACTTCTCGGCCTCTGGCTATCATCTCCAGGATCAGGTGTTCTTCGTTGGTGTAAATACAGTGTGTGAGAAAGAAGCTTAAAGTTTGCAACTTGGTTATGATTCTTTTCATTTTTTAAGAGGTTTTTCTTTGTTAGGAGGGAAGAGGGGGGGGACTTTTGCTTCCTTATTACATAATAGATGTAAATGCGTATATAAACTATACAAGAGAAAGGATACTTGAACAAGCATGCATGGTTGTGCTATTGGGAATCAATGGCTGGGGCTGATACGGCTAACAAATGCATTAAGGTTTATTACTATTCATTTAGCTCTCACAGATCTTTACTCGGATCAACTTGTTTAATCCAAGGTCAAGTAGAAGAACCATGACTCGAAAAATTCAGGTTTTGATCCCCTATGGAAAACATATAAACGTTATAAGTAATAACGTTTGTTCTTTGGTTTATCACGTGAAGTAAAACGTCTCATCTTTCAATATTTTTCTAGCGCATAGCATGTATGCCTCATCGAAAAGAAAGAGTGTGTGACGCCCGTGGCCGAAGAGGGCGGGGAGTGATCGCCGGGTGATGTCCTAAGGGAAAGAAATCACTGAGGCAAAGTGCGGCTCCTGACAGGCTTCTAGGCCGAATAATGAGTGGTGAGAGGGGCGCAGGAATGAATCGTCCGACATCGGAAAGGGAGGGAGATCCTGAGCTGTATAAGTAGATAACGTGATCTCAAATAGTAGAGGCGCCTTTTGAGGCAAAACCGTGAGGCTAGTGATGAAAAACTCTGAAGTTAAGCGTGCTTGGGCTGGAGTAGTACTGGGATGGGTGATCTCCTGGGAAGTACTCAAATACGCAGTTTTTTTAAAGCCAAAGCGAACAATACCTCTACAATAAGATCACGGGATGTTACAGAGTGTATATGGCTTTCAGGTTGGTTCAGATCCAGCCAAAAGCTAAAGAGTCATGTTCCGTGTTCAACTTCATAAACTTGAATTAACACCTCGAACATGATCTTGAGACACGTCTCATGCTAAGATCTGGTAGTTGAGTAAGTGGTCAAAATATACACCTAAACAGATAAATACGTGGTGGTTGAGTAAATGAGCAGTTGATATGCGGTAGTTAAGTAAATGAGCAGAAGGCTGAAACTTCAGCTTCCCCAATAAATGCTTGTCAGCAGAAAGGCCTACAGACCTGTTAGCTTCTGCATTAAAGAGGGGTCGATTATGAACAAAGAAAGCAGATAGATCACATAATTCAGACTTTGAAGACGGCTCGATTGAATCAGCCAACCATGGCAAATGGACTCATCAACAAATGGACTCATCAACAAATGGCAGGCAAGCAGCAAGTAGCAATTAGAAGGTCAAATAAGCGATTATGAGCGTATAATGAACACAGGGTCAAATCGTCAATGAACACGACAACTTAGAATAACACAGCTTGTCCTTCTCGAAAAAAATTTCATTTTTCTAGTTGAAAGAGCCTCAAAAGGAAGACTTTTTCAAACTAATTGCTGATATATATATATATATATATATATATTAGTAGATTATATGTGTGTGTGTGTATTTATGTATGTATGTATATCAAGAAAAAAAAAGGGTTTCTCATGGTATGGGAAAATTCTCAATTGCCCTCTCCACCTAAAAGATACTTGTACAATAACCATATAGATTCTTTCAAACTGATGCATAAATATTACGAAATTCTAACTTGTTTGCATAAATATTATGAAATCCTAGCTCGTTACAAATATACCTAATCTTAGTCTCTTAAAAGATTAATTAGTAAATCTGCTAACTTATTATTAGAATTGACAGAAAAAAATAATGACTTTTCTGGACTGAACTTTCTCCCGGATGAAGTCGTTAGCCCTAAGAGCATTTTCTTTGATGATACAAATTAAACAATATTAATCCAAGCTTTAATCCCACTAAGTGGGGTTGGCTACATGAATTCTTTATTTTTATTGCGCTCTATCAATTAACAAATCTTTATTTAGGTCTAACTACATAAGATCACTTCTTATAATTTTTTATCATTTCTTTGTTCTCCCTCTTCCTCTTCGTATATGAGCAAAAATTTAATAACTTGATTTTTTTAATTGGACCTTTAATCAGCCTACGATTTACATGTCCAAACATCTAAGTCAACTTTCTCTAAATTTATCCTCAATTGGTGCAACTCCAACTTTCTCGTGAATATGCTCATTTTTTATTCTATCCTTTCGTGTATACACACACATCTACTTTAGCATCCTCATTTCTACGATACTTATTTTATTTGTATATTTTCTCTTTATAGGTTAGCATTCAACACTATATATCATCGTTGATCTTACTACAGTTTTATAAAATTTACCCTTCAGTTTGGATGAAATTTTTTTATTGCACAACACTCCAGAAGCATTTCTCCATTTTACCCATCTCGCTTAGATCCTGCTAATAACGTCATCATCTATTTCACCATTATTTTGTATGATTAATTCAAAGTATCTAAAGCGCTTACTCTTATTAATAATTTGATCATCAATATAAGTATTTTTTTTACTAAATGTGTACTCCATATATTCAGTTTTTGATCTATCAAGATGAAAACCTCGAAATTCTAAAATATTTATTTATAGCTCGAGTTTCACTTTGCCTCCCTCTTTAATTTTATCAATAGATGTAAATTAAATAATAGTAATGCCAATTTTTATGTTCAAGTTTTCTGCCTTATTACAAACTTTAACTCATTAGGAAAAGCAAAAAGTAAAGATTAAGTGATCGAACCAATGAAAAGAAAATGCTCAATAAACAGATTCAAGAGCATGAAAGACCAAAGAAGCTTAAAGGCAATGTAGAATTTAAGTTGAATTAAGATTCTCACATAAGGATAAAAAAAAACTTGACAAATACTTGGCTCTTAAGTGTGAATAGTTGTAGGATGATTGAGTAATTCGTAAAAAATAGTTTAAACCTATATAATTATAAATATAGATTTTTATGATAAGCATTAAAAAAACTGCGAGTTAAATTGTACATAAGCTTATTACAGTAATCAAACGTTCCCATCAGAAACTAGACTGACTAGTGTGTATACGCATGTTTCCTTTCAGCCTAGGAAGTGAATTTCAGGATGTCCCATGAGGTTTGCTTACTTAGCTATAAAAGTCTACAAATCTCAAAACATGCATTTCGGTCCACAAAAATATTACACGGGACATCGTGGTCCTTTCGTGACAGAATCTGTTATGTATTGTAAAAATGATAAAAAATATCATTTCTTAATTAATTAATTTTCAAAATATGTCATCACATTCGTGAGCCCGTGTACGACGGCTGCTTGCGCGCAAGGCTGCAAACGCACTGCTCGCGAGGCGGCCTTCGCGCGTGGACGCCAGAGCGCGAGACCGCGCGCAGGCTGCCCTCTTGCGGACGCCTTGCGTGCGAGGCCTCGCGACGGTGGCCAGGGCCGAGCGCGGACGCCCTCCAGGCGGGGCAACGAGCTGCAGCGACCCGTGCGCTACCGTCGGCGTCTGCGCTCGGCCCCACGCGCAGACGACCCGTGCGCAAACGCCCTACGCTCGAGGGGTAAAATTATAATTGAAAAAATATTTATTTTAATTTTATTTTATTTTATTTTTTTGATAAATTAATGATATTTTAAATGAAAAACGTTATGTTGGACCTGATTGAAAGCTTTTAAAAAATAATTAGGGCCCTAATAAACTATATAGTAATTATTGTGGACCTCGACGACATATTTTGACTTTTACGATAAATTAGACAAACCTCAGGGGCCTAAGTGAAATTACCCTTTATAAATTTCAATTCAAAACTTGATCATTAAACTATTCTTTTGAAAAAAAATTAATCTTAATTGCTATTTAAACTTCCAAATCAAACATTCAATTGTCTTCAAAACAAATTGATCTAAATTATTTTCAAGCAATAAATTGCCAGTTATCTCAATTAATGTCACTCTTTTAAATTTATTCAATTTTGTGAGATTTAATACCATATAATGTAATCCTTAAAATAATTAAAAATTTAAGACTTTTCTCTTAAAATTAAATAGATAATAGATTACTTTAATATATTAAATAAGATAATTTTCTCTAAATAAAATTAACTTATTACTAATCCAGCCTATTTGATTAAGTCATTAATATTTTAAAATTACATTTTACATAATTTTAAAAAAATATTTTAATTAAAATTTTATTTAGTCTCATTTCGCCAAATTAGAATTGTGGCATTGAAGATTTTCTTATTCATAGTTTTGAAGTTTATACATATTGTGGATATGAATAGAATTAATTTGCACTTTTTGGTTCATGAAGTTTGAATCGTGATTCATAAAATTGGATCGATTTTTAATTCTAGAAGGAAAAGGGCTAAGGTTTTTATTGAAAATCTCTAAACCCTTAATTTTATTTTTCCTTTTTCTTCTGCCTTCAAAACCCTAGTCACCGCCATCCTACATTAACAAGCCTGCAAATGCGTGGATCCCCTAGGGAAACTCAAAGGCATCATACCCTACATCATCAAGGACTAACCATAGCGGACTCAAAATTTATTTGAGTACCCAAAAAAAGATGAATTTTCTTTTTGCAAGCGTGTCACCATACACAAGCACATGGAGGCACCTGATACCTAAATAGCGAGTGCTCACGACACAAGACTGGCAATAAACTTGTTCATCTCAATTCGAGATTACGACAATAGTCATGTGATTGACATAGGAGATGCTGGCAACTCTTCCAACTCTTTAAGTTAAAGACGTTTTATTAGTTGAAGGACTCCGACATAATTTGTTGAGCATAAACCAATTTTGTGATAAAAAATCATCTACATTCAACTCAACACATTGCATAGTAAAAAATGACAATCAAGTTGTTTTAAAAGGTAAAAGATAGAATTATGTATATCTAGTTAATCTATTAGATGAGCATGATGATGCATTGAAATGTTGGAAATCTCAAGTCTCATGACACATGATTATGGCATAAAACATTATGTCATGTCAGTATGCATATACTCAAGAACACACTCCATAAATCTAGTTGAGGTCTTCCCCAACTCAATTTCGAAAAGATCGCTAATGTGATTCTTATCAAAAAGAGCAGCAAACCAAGACTAGTTTCAAAGTATGATAACCACTACTAAAGCAGTAGAATTGCTTCATCTAGACCTAGTTGGACCAATCAAACCTAGAAGTCTTAAAAGAGAAAATAATAGGGTCTAATTGTAGTGGAGCACTTCACAAAATACACATGGGTAGTTTTTCTTGCCAACAAAAGTGACAGATTGCAAGCTTTTAGGAAGCTTGCAAAACAAATTCAACTCAAAAATGGACACTTGATTACTACCATTCTTAGTGATCATAGAGGCGAGTTTGAAAATAGGGACTTTGAAAAGTATCTAGATAAGAAGGGGATAAGGAACAATTTCTCATCACCTAGAATCCCACAACAAAATGGGTTGTAGAGTGGACAAATGACACTTTTATATAATTAGAACTATGTTAAGTGAGTTTAGTCTCCTAAATAGTTTTGGGCTTAATAGGATAAATATTAGGCTAATCCTCGGGAAAAGCCCACATGAACTCATGAATGACTGGAAATCATCTCTTTTAAATAATAATGATTTAGGAAAACTTGATGCTGGAAGTGATGAGGGTATCTTTCTTAGCTACTCCATGAATAACAAAGCATATAGTATATTTACCAAGAGGGCACTTATAGTGGAGGATTCATACATGTGACTTTTGATGATATTAACCCTCATCCTCTTCAGAGAAAGGATTTTGAAGAACTTGACAGATATAATGAACTAAATGTTAATGCCAAAAAGGAGATGCAAATAGATGAAACTCCACAAGAACAAGTTCCCAAAGCACATGAATTATCAAAAGATGGGAAATTTTCAAAAGATCAGTTGAAGGAGCAAATCAAAGGTAATATAGAGCAAGTTATAAAGACTCACTCCTCTTATGTTCATGATTTACATTTTACTGCTTTCCTATCTCAGATTGAACCTAAGACCATGGAAGAAGCCTTAAAGGAGATGAATTTTGGGTGTGCTATGCATGAAGGACTAAACCAATTGATGTGAAATGATGTTTGGGAATTAGCACCTACACCTAAGGACCACCCAGTCATAGAAACCAAGTGGATGTATAATAACAAACTAAATGAATCTGAAATAATAGTTAGAAATAAAGCTAGACTAGTAGCACAGGAGTATAATCAAATAGAAGAGATTGACTTGGAATAGACTTTTGTAGTTGTAGCTAGATTAGAGACTTTTAGACTATTATTGACCTAGAATTGCTCAAAAGGCTTCAAGTTATATCACAAGGATGTGAAAAGTGCCTTTTTAAATAAATTTATTAGTGAGAACAATAGAACATCAATGTAGAACAACCTCTAGGATTTGATAGCTATGAGTTTCTCGATAGAGTATTCAAGTTAAAAAAAGTCACTCTATGGATTAAAGCAGGCTCCAAGAGCATTATACGAAAGACTTAGCACTTATCTCTTAGAAAATGGATACTCTAAAAGATTGGATGATGATGATATCCTCATTGAACAAGTCTATGTAGATTGCATAAGTTTTTACTCAACGTAAAAAGATCTTTGCCAAGAGTTCTCTTAATGCATAGGGAGTTTGAGATGAGCTTGATGGGAGAGCTAAACTACTACTTAAGACTCCAAGTGAAACGAGAAACGGAACGTTTATCTCATAGAAAAATATAGCAAAGAGCTCCTAAAGTCGTTTGGGTATGTAGAATTCAAACTAAAGAAGACCATGATGAATACAACAACCAAGTTAGATAGACGAAACTGGTAAGCTAGTGGATCAAATGTTGTTTAGAGATATGATCCGGTCTCTTTTATATTTGATGGCCAGCAAGCTTGATGTCATGTTTAGCACATGCATGAGAGCTAGGCTTTAGGTATCACACCTTACAATTGTAAAACATATTTTTAGGTTTTGGGGATGTTTGGAGTTTTTTTGAGATAGAAACACAAAGAAATATATTTTAATATTATGATGTTAAATAAAGTTATTTTATTATAGAAGATTGTATTGGATATAAAATAAAATTGATTTTTTTATTGGAGTATGCTTGAGATGTGAAATAAAGTTAATTTTTAAGGTTAGGATTTGTGTAGGATGTGCAATAAAGTTGATTTTTAATATTTAAATTTATATTTGATGTGAAATAAATATAAAATATTAATGAAAATATTTTTGAAGTAGTTTGAGGTTTTTTTGCCTTCAACCAAATAAGGCCTGAGAGCACACAAACATTAGGATTATGATATCCTAAGAATTGCCTAAGGAATAGTCTAGTTGGATACATAGATGTTGATTTTATTAGATATAAATTTACTAGAAAAAGCGCCTCCGGTACTTGTCAATTCTTTAGTGAGTGCTTAACTTCATGGTCTAGCAAGAAACAAAATTTTGTATAGGCTACAGCGGAGGCAAAATACGTCGCCATAGGAAGTTGCATGTCAAATTCTCTAGATCACTCAACTTAAAGATTATAACCTAGAGAATAGTTCAGTTCCTATTACATGTGACAACACTAGTGCAATTAGCCTCAATAAGAATCCAATATAACATTCTAGAACAAAACATATAGACTTAAGATATCATTTTATTAGATATTATATTGAGAAAGGATACATCACACTAGAGTTTGTAGAAATAGTAAAACAAATAGCAATCATTTTCATAAAACCTTTAGCAGAAGATATTCCTTGAAACTTTGCAGAAGTTAGATTCACATCACTTAGAAGAGAATTGGGAATGTTTGATATGCAACTTTGGTTTTAGCCAGGTGATTTCACTTGAATGCTTTAGTGAGTTCCATCGGACGTCCATTAGAGCCACCCGGCTAAAACCCATATTGTTCGGATATTCGTTCAGATTTCAAAAGTCCGATCAAACCCTGTTTTAGTTGAATATAAATAAACCTTCTCGTTGATCAAACCATATTACAATGGATATCTGACCTAAAAAGTAGTGAAGAAGGGGAGATCAAACCCAGTCTCTATTTTAAGTTCTTTTTCCTCTTCTTTTGAGTTTATATAACTACAAATATGGATTTTACAATAAGCATTAAACAAAATTGTAAGCCAAATTATTCATAAGCTTGTTACACTAATCGAACAACCAATTAAAAACTGGACCGTCCGGTGTGTACATGCATGCTGGCTTTCAGCCTGGGAATTGAACGGAAATTCATTCCTTCAACCAATGTCTGTTCCTTTTCTTGGTTGGACCAAAAATATTTACCCAGCATTTTGTCTTTAATTAAAAATCAAATCCTTTGTTGAGCCCAAGGCAGAAATAAATTATTGGATGTCAAGCTATCAAACGAAAGTCCAGTATATATTTTAGCTCGCTTAGAGAAATATTATCGAACACTCAAACATTAACGTTCATCTGATCTATTTCTAACCACACCCAAAATTGAAATGAACACCTAAATTTTTTTAATTATTTGATGTTTGGTTGGGTATTAACCGCCCAAACATCTCGCAGATCTTCACAGATTAGTTGTTTAAAATTCCAAAGGGAGGTTGAAAGGCCATAAATAGAGGCTTTTGCTCATAACAAAGCATATTTTTATACCCGTGAAAAATAAAACTCAAAATTCCCAAGAACAATGCTCAAGCTTTCAAAGGTTTCTTCTCAAGTGCTCAAGTGTTATCGTTTTGTTTCTTGTGAAGTAATTTTTAGAGTCTAGTACTTTTTTTCCGATTTCTCCCTATTCATAAGATTCCTCTTATAAATCTCCATTGTAAAACAAATTGTCTTCTTTCTTTTTTTTCTTTTTATGAAGATTAAGGGGGTTGATCTTAACGAGCAGCTTAATCCCAGCTTGTGAGATTGGTTGAGAGTAGATTTTGCCCTTTAGGGGAGAGACTAGTTATTAAGGAAGATCTTGCACTATACGAGGAGATATCATTGCTGTAAAGGTTTCGATGCCTGCATTTTTACAAAGGGCAGTTTATGGAGTAGGGTAGACCTAGGGTAATGGATCTATGGGTGGACTGGGCACTAAGTGCCGAACCACCTAAAAATCAACTGTGTAATTTATTTTCCTGCACTTAGTTTTCTTTATCTCTTAGTTCAATTGATTTTCTTTATTGATTTGGAAAATTAAGTTTTGTTAGGGCTAGAAATTATGTTCAAACCTTGATAAAAAATCAATCGTACTTTACTTGAATCAAAATCAACTCGATTTCCATATGACTCGAAATAAATTCATTCAAAATCAAATTAATTTAACTCGTAATTGACTTGATATGCATATAATCATATGTACTAAAATTTTTAATGTATCATTAAGATATTTAACGCAAAAAAAATAAGTTGTGATGGTTTATATAAAAGGCTTAAGTTATAAATGTACATACAAATGATTTTTAGATATTATATTATAATATATATAATAGGTTAATACAAATTTACATAAAAAATACAACTAATAATTAGGTTTGATTTAACTCAAAAATCAACTTAAAATCAAATGAACTAATCGACCCAAGCTAACTCAACTCGAAAAGCTCAATTATCACAGTACAATTTCATAAACACGGATTGACAAAATCGTAATTCCTACATAAATTGTTTAAGTCATACAAGCTCATCTCACAAGTGTCATTGCCATGTACTCTACCTCAGTACTAAATCTTACTACCATATTCTATTTCTAACTCTTTTCAAGATATGAGATCCTCTCCTAGTAGGATATAGTAACCAAATATAGGTCTCCAATCTATTAGAAAATCTATCTAGTTAGCATCAGTATATCCCCTCACTTAAATATAGTCACAGTCAAGATATAAAATCCTTTACCAAGAATTGCCTTAAGATATCCGAGAACTATCAAAGCTACCTTACAATAACTCACAGGAAGACTCAAGAAACTATGGGAAGATTCAAATTTTCCCTAACATGGGAAGATTCAAATTGGCATGAGCTATTCAGAAAATACAAATATAGATAATTAAACAGAGTTATAAGCAAGTCCAAAGTTTTCAAGTCTCCCATACCATGGCTCTAATACCATATCAAACTTGCGAGAGAAAGGAAAATTTTTTGTGACTCTCTCCACCTAAAGGATATTTTATATAATTATGGTTATATAATCACATCCAAGTTTAATAACTAGGCCAACGGGCATACCAATAGTAAGCTGTTCACGCTCTTCCGAGTCCTCAAGATCCTATAATCATGTCTTCATATAATTATTTTCAACTGGGAAAATGCTAAAAAATTTGAACAACAAAAAAACTGGTTCACCTAGTTTTTGTAAATTTATTTTTGTGAATTTTTATGTTCACAACTGTTAAGTTTTATATAAAGCTAAATGGAGGAAAAAAATCAATGAATTAGCTATAATTGATTCTTTGCATTTCAAATTTTAAATATTTCAAAAAAATAATATATTACTTCATTGTCGGTCTTCAAAACAATTCAAGCACAACAGCCAACATAACACAGAGTTGAATCATAGGGATGATGGACTGATCTATAAGCCGCAATAAAATCCAATTCTCGCAATACCTCGGTAGACCCATCAAAAAGTTGAAGTTTTTCTGAATTTCTTTTCCTTAAATTAAGTTTTTCTACAAGGCATTTCGCCGAACACTCGATAGTTGAAGAGGAACGGGATCGGGGATTCTCGATAAACGATAATGACATCGTCGTCTTCTTCCATGAAATTTTCAATGGCTCAAAGCATCAACAGAACTTTCAAAAAAAAAAAAAAAAAACATCAACACGACCTGGTCAATAAACGGAACAGATCTTGAAAAAGAATCAAAATGCGTGCTTACGAAATGCTGATCTGTCATCTAGCCAAGTCGCAGCAAAATCCAGTTTCGCAACCCAAAAATGGAGGAGGCATTTCGTCAAACATCTGATCGGCGACAGGAGCGGGGACTCCAAGAAGCGAGAAGGGCATCAGCAGCCAGCGGAAACGGACCGGATGAGCATTTCCGTGCCTTCGCCGCTGTACAGACGGCGAAAGCGAGCGAATAGCCATGGTTGGCGTTGACGGCGACGGCGAATGCGGAAGCGTTCATTGCCCGTTAGAACATTCTCTCTCGCTGAATGAATAAAAAGTGGAAAAAAAAAACAGATAACGACGTAAGCCATCTATAGTTTATGGGACAATTTATTAGATATCCTACAATATATAATGAATTGCAGATTTACCTCTTCATTTTTTAAACGAATATAATCTATCCTACAATATAATCTATCGTTTGGTTCGAGGGGAGTTTTTTGCCCAACACAAATTTCAACTATAAAAATCAACTTTATTTCACATCTAATACAAATACGAATATCAGAATTAAAAGTATTTCACATTTTACATATTTTCTAATAATAAAATAAATTTCTCTTCCATTAAATTTAAAAAATAATTTTTTTTTTCATGTCTAAAAAAAAAGCTCGAACCAAACGAGGCTGAATCCGTGTCACAAAATCTGAGAGCTTCGAACACAGAGGCTTGGTACGTTGCTCGAGTTCATGCTTACACTCCCCAGCAGCCGGCGAAAAATATCCTACTCGAGTTCATGCTTACAGATCCTCAAATTATTTTTTTTATAGATCAAATTGCGCCCAGGTCTCTGAGTTTAACGCTTAATATCGGTAAGCGCAGGTTCACGTTTTTAAAATTATAGCATCGGGTCCCTGAATTTTAATAAATTATCAAATAATTTTTTTTTATTTTTTTATAATTAATTTTTTTTAAAATTACAGTTTTACTCCTGCCCCTCTCTCTCCTCCCGATCCGACGAACGCCCGTGGCCCGGCCGGTCACGCGTCGCCGGCGAACACGCCACGAGCCTCTCTCTCTCCTCCCGAGGCAACCGGACCGCTGGCAAATGCGCGGCCCACGTGCGTCCGCCGGATTTGGAGGAGAGAGAATGCCAGGAGGTAAAACGGTAATTTTAAAAAAATTTAATTATTAAAAAATAAAAAAAAATTAATTTGATAATTTATTAAAATTCAGGACTTCGATATTATAATTTTAAAAAAGTAAATTTGTGTGATATTAAGCATTAAACTCAAGGACTTTAACGTAATTTGAAAGTATTACATATCTTTTTATAATAGTATCATTCTTATTTTAATATATGTAATTATTATAATGATTTAAAATTATATATCAATGTCTATTGAAATTATTTTTTTATAAAATACATATTATTTACTTATTTTATTTATTGTATTTTTAATTTATATTTATGATTGTATATTTAATAATATACAAAATAATAGATTAATTAATATTATAATTATTATACATATAAATTTAAAAGTAATGAAAAGCTTACATTTTTTTAAGAAAATTAATGAATTAAATAAATAAATTATAATTAATTTAAGTTTTAAATCAACCTGTAATCCAATCCAAAAACTCGATCTATCAATACAATGTAAAGTTAAATAAATTATAAAAAAACATCAATACATCACTTAACACATAATTTTAATAATATTACCACTTAATTATATGTAATGTTTCAGTTAATTTGGTTGATTTGATTTTCAAATATAAAAAACAAAATTCAAATAATTCAATCAAATCATTAACCGAAATGACATATTCTAACTCAAATTAAATCAAATCAAATCAAATCGAACAAATTTAATTAGTTTAATTCAATTTTACTGTTCAAACAGTTTAATGCAGATATCTATATCATGCAATGAAAAATGACAAGCTCACAACACAACCTTACAACTGATCAATCACAAGAAGCATATCAAATGGAATTCACAAATCAAATCCTGCACAAACTCAGGCCAGAATCACTCAAAAACACTGTAGAACTACAAAGAAACATCCTAAAATTTACAATACAATAAACAAAAATGATTCATTCCATATAAAAGAATGCTGTTCTAAACATTATCTGATGGGCAGATTAAAGGCGATCAATAGGAGTGAAAGGCACTGATTTATTTCTGGAAGCAAAATATCCCACAAAAACTGAGAGACAGAAGGAGATCACAGAAAGCAGCAAAGCAAATGCAGTAGCAGCATCCCATGAGCTCTTCGATGATGAACCCGTGTAAGAAGAAGAGGGAGAAGGCGCAGTTATATCTAACGGTAACCAGTTGCAGCTCGCGGAAAAGTGCTGAGAACCGCTCCACGGCTTTCCTTCGGATGGGAACCAGAAAGCAGCTGCCACTCTGCTCGTCTGTCCGATGACAAACTGCACGTCCTGCAATTCGTTTTAAGTAGATTTTGAACGTATCAATAACTTTGATCGATAAAACACACAGAGAACTGTAAGCTCATTATGTAGTTTCTACTCGAATAATTTAGGATGCACAATTAAATATAAATATAGCACGCAAAAGCAAAGAGAATATTAGACATTAGATACAGACAACACAAAAGTAAAAGAAAACCACCTCATTTAAATTGTCTTATATTACCAAATAAATTGTTTAGGCTCTATTTGATATTGTTGTACTGTATGAGAAAATATTGTTATATAATTGTATTACAAAATACTATTGAATAAAACAGTTTTACTTGTTTGACAAATTGTTCTTAAAAACTACTATCAAAAGATGAACTATTTGAAAAAAATACTATGTTGTACAAACAAAATTCATAATTTTGATCAAATTAGACACATAAAATAAGATTATTATTATTTCATATATGTTATTAATATTATTAAAATAATTATATATATATAATTTAATATTTTATTATGCTTATTTTTTATATGATAAAATATATATCATTATTAAATGTAATAATTAAATTTATACTTTATAAATTTTAAAAATATGTATTTACTGTGGTAGTTTTATATAATAATTTAAATTATATAAGTTATAATTTATTTTTATATATAATTATATATTATTAATAATATAGGTTATATAATTCAAAAATAGGCCATCAAACATAAATTAGGTTATATAAAATGGAGAGCAATAAAGCATGCTAACCTGTTGAGAATGGTCCATCGTCCTCAGAGGCCTAGAAAACTCAAAATAATAGGTGCCCTTCGCACCACCTTTGGCATAAGGGCTGTCATCTATTACCAAACCTGAAATAGTTCGAAAAAATTTAATTAACATAATAAATAGTACTAATGAGAGATTTACAAACATGTTCATGTTTTCTTCACAAAAAAAAAGGAAAAAATGAAGCCCATTGATAAAATAAATAAGCACGAGATCATTACATATAGCAAATGGGAGATGAAAAGGTGGACGTCACATCAATTTGAACAAAAAAAAAATTCATAGATGTAGTTATTCATTATAATTTGTAAGACCACAAATATTCTTGGACCATAAGCTAAAAATTGAAGTGTTTTAGGCCAGTTAGTTACTAGTGATTTAACAAGGTATTAAAGATTTCAAGTTCGAGCCATAGTTCCCCATAATACTTAAGTATAAGGTGTAAGAAAAGACCAATTTTATATCGAATCAAATGTCAGAAGAACTTGCACATGTCGGGGTATGTAACAATATAAGTATATTCTTAGACCACATTCTAATAGCTCAAGAAATTAGGTAAGTAGTTATTTAACAAAGCCTATTTATGAAATAGTGAGCACTCGAAAAAGACATACCTTATCTGCATGTATTAGAAAGGACATAAGATAAGATCCATTGAGGCCCCCAAACTATACCAACTTCTTCTAAAGCAATATGTCACAAACTAACATGTGGAAACACTACTACTAAGCAATAGAAAGCAAAGAAACTTCTCCATCATCTAGAATATTCTAGATACTCTACAAACTTGTATAGCATGGTATCTATAAAATTCACATACATACTTGTAAAAATATCGTAGAAAATATTTGAAAACTATTCTTAGATTACTCTGGAATACCCCCTCCACATTATTGGATTACATCAATTTTAGCCATACATTCAAGGAGAGGCAACCATAAAATAAGACCTAGCCCTTCACGTAACCATTCTAGTTTTAGACTGAAGTTTCCATTCTCAAGCACTCTAATGCCCGTTCCTTTCTTAGCCTCTTAAGGCCTTGAGTTCTCTCTTAATCTTAGTCTTGTCCCACCCCTCTAGATCAAACAATCACCATATGGGATTGTCAAGTGGTAAGAGTTAAGAAGCTAAAAATTATACGATAAATAAAATTTATAAATCTAACAAATTTAAATTATTTTAAAATTAAAATTAAATTATATCGATGATAAATAAGAATTTATCAATTAGACTATGGCGGTTGTGTGAAATTCAACAGATCAGATCTGAGGTTCAAAAATTAAGATAAATATCTCACAAATATATCAAATAGTAATTTCACTCTCAACTTTAAGTTTATGGTCACATAATTAAAGTTAAATTAGATAATTAAATGGACCAACTTATTTTATTGAAAATAAATAATCAATGATAGATGAGAAATTATACCGATGAAGGAAGTAGAAGTTTGACTTGAGGTCGACGGGCATGAATGGGATGACATCGCCACGGAAGGAGGTGCTGAGCTCGAGATTGATGAGCAGTGTAAGGCAGAGCAGACGAGTCGTGGAGCAAAGGGGCCGAGAAGTGGTGGAGAGAAAGCCAGAGCGTACACAGGTTGCGTGCGTCGCATGCGCGCTACTCACAGGCGTGCATGCGCGAGAGTGGGCGCGTGTGCGAGTGTCGTTCACGCTTGTTCGCACTGCTTTCGTGTGGGCTCAAGTTGTTGGCATTGGTGCACGGTAGAGGCAAGCAATTGTTGGAGGTAGGCACAAGTTCAAGGTGCTGGAAGCGGGCACGCATGTAAGGTGCTAGAAGCAAGCTTGTCGAAGGCGAGCAAGCATGCAAAAATAGGCCGAGTGGTCCGGAGAGAGAGAGAGTAGAAGATGGAAGGAGATTTTTTTTAAGAACTCACTTAAGAAGTATGCCAATCACCTTCAAACCATCTTGAGAGAAATGAGCTTAAGGGAGAAATGTTCATTTGGCAAGGACGAGGTGCATTTCCTCAGACACATAATTGGGCATGGGAAGCTCAAGATGGATGTCTCAAAAGGTCAAAGCTATGTTGGTGTGGGAGGCACCAAGGTAACAAAACTACTCTCTTCCCTTGATTTAGCCAATTATTATTGATGACTCATTCAGGGATAATGTATGAGGGCAATACCATTGATAGACCTACTCAAGAAGAATAAGACATGGGGGTGGTCCCGAAGCTTGTTAAGGGCAATTGAAGACTTGGATCGAGAAGTGAGCAAACATCCTATAATATCCTCAACAAACTTTAGCAAGGAGTTAGAACTTCACATGGATGCCTATGAATTTGCTATTGGATAAGTGTTATGCAAAAAGGGCGTCTTATTGCATATGAGAGCCCACAACTCAATGACATGGAACTATCCGACAACATGCAAGAGAAGGGGATGACAACAATCATCCATTGCCTTTAAATATGGCACTATTACTTGTTGGGTTCTTGATCCCTCGTCAAGACAAACAACATTGCCACTAGCTACTTCCAACATCAGAAAAAGCTAATCCCAAAGCAAGTTAGATGGCAAGATTTTCTAAGGCTTTCAAAGTACATGATCTCTCATCTAAAGTTACCTGAGAGGCACTAGAAGACAAAGCCTTAATTAAAAAATCTCTCTCAAATTTAAGAAAATTTAACACTTTATGGAGTCCTCTAATCTTAGACTTAGATAGCTTCAACTTATCCATCAATTCACAAATAAAATTTTACATATTATCAAATGAAAAATCACTTATCTCAAGATCTTTTTCTGAATCACTCTCATCATGTGTTTTTGTCATTATTGAAATCATGCTATATGTCTTTTGGGAGCATCACTATCGGATAAAGATAAAGAATTTGAGTTATCCCAAGTGACAGCTAATACCTTCTTCTTCTTCTTAGCTTTATCTTTACCTTCATGCTTTTTTTGCATATTTAGGCATTTATCTCGAAAATGACCTGATTTTATACAACCAAAATATATAACATTTTGTTTTTAATTATTATTATTATAATTATTCTCTTCATGATCCTTAATATTTCTTTAATTTCTATCCCTCCTACATCTTCTGATCATTTTCTTCACATCATCTTTACTAAACTTCTTTCCTTTCCTCATCATTTTTCTAACCATATGGGATACAACTTTGGCTTCTTGATCACTATTCTCATTACTATCACTAAAAGAGGAAGATGTCTCAACTTGAGCTTTCTTGGAAGGTTTAGGTGAAGGTGATAATGAAGGCTTCTTTGATGCTTCTTCTTCTGCCACTAGAGCTATACCTTTCTGCACTTCCTTCTCTCCACCATACCTAGTTTCATGAAGTTCCACATGACTAAATAACTCGTCAATCTTATATGTATCAAGGTTTTGAGAAACTCCTATGGCATCCACTTTGCCAACTCATAATTAGGTTCTAGAAAAAACTTCCAATACATTACACACAATCTCTCTATTTTTTAAAACTTCAACTAGGCCTACAAGCTCATGATAAATCTCTTTAAATTTAGAATGCATTTGAGCTATAAATTCACCTTCTTTCATCTAAAAGTTATCAAATTAATTTTTGTAGAGAGCTTTCGTTGCTCTTTTGATTTCCCATCCCCTAATGTAATTCTATCAATTTCTTCCACATTTTCTTAGCACTAGTTTGGGGATCTAATTTATTAACCTCTTCTTTAATTAAGACACATTGTAAGATAGTGATACCTCTAGCATTTATCATATACTTCTTTTTTATCATTTTCATTTCAATTTTCTCCATTCAACTCTAATCTGTCATTATCCTTAGGTGGCATATATCCTTTCTTAAGCTAATCATCATGTCAAAGTCAGTTTGAATAAATGCAGTCATCATCATCTTTTAATATGCAAAATCCGATCTATCAAACAAAGGTGGCCTATGGATAGATTGACCTTCTTGATTCCTAAAAGTCATACTACTTCTGGGTGGTTAAATTTAAATAGAAGTTCAGGCTTTGGTACTAAATGTAGGATCAAATATGACATCTAGAGGGGGGTGAATAGACATAATTGAAAAAAATTAAATTTAATTTACTTAATATAAAAGGTTAGTGTAATAAATAAAAAATAGATAACACAAGCAGAAGCAAATATAAATGCAAATAAGAAGAGAATATCACATCTACAATGAGCACACGATATAACATAGTTCGGCTCAAACACGAGCCTAATCCACCTCATTCCGATCAATAAAATCTCACTATCACACATTTCTTGGTTTAGGCGGAGAAGCCCGAACACAAATCTTCCTCTATCCACTCACTAGAGACCTTTCTCACTTTTAAGTAAAGGCACACTTACTCACCTCCTTTAACTCTTATTTAGAAACCCTCTTCACACACAAAATGAAGGCAATAAAGAAAAACCAAAATATTATAACAAAAGAAAAATCACTCTCTTTATTCTTATAATTGAATCTTGTGGGCTAGAAGAAGAGTGGATGGAAAGCTTAAGCACTTGAGTCCAAGTTACACCTAGATCACCTTGAATGCTTGATTATATCTCCACTTGAATGCTTTACTCACTTTTGAAATGGTGGGGAATAAAACTGATTATTGAGAGCAATTAGAGAGTTCAATGAGCCAAAAGAGATACCCAACAACCTCTATCTCCTTATATAATGAGTGCTCCAACGTCTAGAAAAATAGGCTAGAAAAGACCTAAAGGTCAACCTCAAGTCAACCCCCAGCTAGCTGTTGGAGAATCAAAACAGGCCAACGGTCAACTTCAAGGTCGACCTCACTACTGAGGTCGCCTCCAGGTCAACTTGAAAAAATCCCCTAAGATGGCTAAAATTTTTGTTGAAGGTCGTTGTTGAAGGTCGATCTCTCACTACTGCAGGTCACCCTTCAGCCAACCTAAAGCTTTCCTGAAGCTAGTACAAGCTAAGGTTAATCTCCAGATCGATCTCACTACAACCAAGCCACACAATAAGGAGAATTTCAACTTTTTAATATATCTTAAGATTATCTAATTAACAAGCATGGGATTCTAAGTGCTCAAACTCGCATCCAGTGATCCAGGCTATTCTAACAATCAAGAACAACCTCACAACAATTCTACTTTCAAATAAAAATAACAAATACAATAATAAAATTTGCTCCACTTAATCTTAAATGCTTAATCTCTTCTCTCCAACTTGATTCGATCTCAATTTTAGCGTAAATAAATATTTTCAATTATTCAACTTAATTGCAATTGAGATGTAATTTTAATAAACCTGTGATTAAAAATACTAAACATAGTATAAATTAACTTAAACATATTGCTAAACATTAAAATTTAAAAATTGTCACAAGACAAGAACCAACAGTGGGAACTATACTGCGGAAAAGGATTTAGATAACTCCATGAAATGAAAAATAAATGGCACTACGGACCTACGATGATATTCAGCAAAAAACCAACACTTTATAGACAGCACAGTTCTACATCTATGACTTCAATTGTGAATTTCTACATTAGCAAACTGCATTTGTGCCTGGCAATGCGCTATGGGCATCAATCCAAATTAGAAAGTGTGAATAGGAAACATGCATAATGACTTAAGCTCTTTAGTAAAGGAAGAGTACCTGAATGGAATGAGATAGTGTTATGCCACCAAGCTCCTTGCCAATCATTTTGAGCAAATGAACTGTTTCCTGAGGATCAAGAGAATAAAAAAATCGTTATGCTGAATAAAAAAAATTATATTAATAGTTTCTATTGAATGATTATGCTTGCTCACTTAACAGACAGCTATTTGAAAATGCCAAATCATACACAAAATGAAATAAAATTTGAAAATGCCAAATCATACGCAAAATGAAATGAGATATGCCAAATGCTAGCCTTTGAAAAAACGATTTGCTGTTTCAGTTACAATTATATCTTACTATCTGACTATGAAGTCCAAGAAAGGTTGATATAAGCAATTACTGCATATAAAAATCTGATATGTGCATGACTGCTGCTTATAAAGGGCCAGTAGTAATTTATCAAAATTTTAGATATTTCATCTTCCAAAGCATCAAATGTATACTACTATAAATTAAAATGTCAAAACTAAACGAATATATCTAATTAAAAAAGAGTTAAGAATCATATTTTTGATAAGCATGAGTTGGTGGGGAATTTGGATGAATGAGGGGGGAGTCAGACCATCCATGGAGGCGATTGTATTTTCACTCGAAGACCCCAAACAAAGAAAGACTGGATTTATGTAAAAAAACACAGAAATAGAGGAAAGATCACAGTGCCCAGGGGCAAGAAAGAGTGATCCATTGTACAGTATGATGTTCACTATAGGGATTATAATTTACACCCCTGTTCTCATCATCCCCCCAAGAAGAGAGGTGGACATCACTCTTTTATGAAAATGCTACCCTTGACTCCTAGATGTAACTACCCACAGCTTTGTCGACATAGATCCTCTTTCGATAGTTGTTAGCATTGGCCCATATCCTCTCCATGCTCTCTCATTATGACCTCTCTGATAACTGACCCTCATCAATAACCAGTAATAGTGCCTGTTTCAATGGGAGTTGGTTAATATAATGTCACCCATCAATCAAGGCTACCACATGTACAGCTTAGGATGAGGGTTTTTGATTTTGGGATCAACATGAAAAATGTCAAGGAAATTTAAAAAACCAAAACACACAAGCAAATCAATTGGAATACATTACTAAATTCTTTCACTAGAAGTTAGGAAGCTTTGATAGACTGGAAATATGGTGTAACAATGCACAAGATAGGGTGTATGAACAATAGGCAGTACGACTACAACAACAACAAAAACAGCAAGGAAGCCCCTATCTCGAACTAGATGGTGTCAGATACATGGTCCAATGGGCATTGATCAAAGAAGAAATTATAGGCAAACTATAATTTTTTTATAGAAAAAGTGCAACCAGTAGTAAACCACAGTACTTACCTGAAGGGCCCTTTCCATCAAGGTACCTGCAGTGTGGATTCCATGCATAGGCATCAACAAGATGAGAAAACCTGAAAATGAACCCCCAAAGAAATATGTTAAACCGGTAAACAAAAATATAGTACAATGCAGTACAATAAAAACCATACCGATCATCTCCAGTCCCCTCACTATTGTCCATCATGTTTGACCCATAGAGCCGACCTGGAATAGCATTTCCAATCGAAAAATGCATGATGTCCACTTCATGACCACGACAAGTCTGATTGTTACACGAACCAGGCATATCTTTGCACCCTCCCATCTAATCAAGGAAATAATATTCTCCGCATAGAGTTAATGTACAAGAAATGCTGCAGAAAATATATGGCTATTTGAACGCAACAATATCTTCAACCAGACTCAATCACTCAATAAATAAATATACAAGTTTGGGAGGGTGAAATCTAATGATGATTTTATTTTATATGGAAAGCAATAGTTAGAAGAGATATATGTACTCACATTATGATATGTAGCATTTTCCCCAACTTGAAACATTAGAGCAACAGAAGGGCATTTCTCATTAGCACTGCACTTTTAGAAAAATAGAAAAATTACTGATTTTTCAATTGAATTTCCATGCCACATGAAATACAATGAATTTGAATTCTGGATGAAGCAATCAAACATTAGAAGGTAGGTTTTTGAGCAATCCATTCTGCCCATACTTAAAACCGAAAAACTTGATACAATCCGAATTTTGCCTTTACAAGAAAATATAAGAAGTGATGAGAAAAGAATTACATCTCACATACTCTATTACAAATATGTAATGGTTTCAACGCATGGCTTTCTCCTCTATTTTTTTATTATAATGAGTTGAAAGCTTCATCAAGTAGAAACTTCCTTACAACAACAACAACAACCAAGCCATAATCCCACTAGGTGGGGTCGGCTAAGTAGAAACTTCCTTATGGCAGATAATTTTCTTTTCAGGCATTTGAAATGTTAAGCATGAAAAAGAAACTCTGAATTTAATGCAAGTGCAACAAAGAGTTTAAAGTTCATGCTTCATAAAACAGCCAAGTGAAGATATACAAAAAGGAAACACATGTTTTTCAACAACTGAAACATGTGCAGTTTTGTGCTATAGTGACTTTTATACCTTTCAATCAACCATTTGAAGCAACATATTTACATGAATATATTCTTGATTGATTCCAATACGTTGCATAGTTGGTACTTCAAATAACATGGAGAAAAATGATGTCCATCATAATTCTGAAGTATGCTAACATCTACTATTCCTTAAACATGTATTTCATGTCCTACTTTTCTAGATTAGAAGCAATGCAAAAGTGAGATGCCTTTTAATTTACAAACATTCTAATAAAATAAGGAAAGAAAAATTTAACAGAATTTAATGATTTGAAAGAGTTTCCAGCGAAGAGGATTGATATCAGTTGTAAGTTAGCAGCAAAAGCAGTGACAACACCGTTACCAGAAATCAGGAGAAACAATATCAATCTGTAGCTATAAGCATTGAACAAAATGCATTTTCCTTGCATATTCGTAATAAGAAAGCAAAGAACAGTAGATAGCATGATCTATGTGAAGAAAACGTAGACATAACAAGATATAAGAAAGCATACCCTTGAGAGTACACATACTCCCCATCAACTTGTAGCATGAAGAAAACAATTCTTCCATCATGAACAGCCTACGAAATTGTCAAGCAATATCTTTTTAGTCAAAGAACACAATACAAGAAATGGCCAATTGTACATGATTAATAAAAGCTCCCAAACGAAATGTCCATATGCAGCAACACAAGACTGTAAGCTAAATTATTAAAACGCTATCTCATGGGAGTTATGTGCTGGACAAGATATTCAAATTCACTATACAATGTACTCTTGGTCGTGATGAATAAACACCCAAATCAAAACGGGAATCTTATTAAATAGCCACGGGGTTATTTGATGATATTGCAAATGCAAATGACTAACCGCCATTACAGCATTAAATAGAGGTTAGACATAGCAAAAAATACAAAAAAAAAACTCCAATTGTGCGAATTGTTAATACAAAAAAGTAGAGGAGTTGCGAAGTAGAGTTGAGGAAGAAAAGCAGGCTTTCTATTATAGTAAAGAGTTCAAATTTTCAAAAATAGTTCAAGAAAACAAGAACTCCATCTAATCTTCAATAAAGACAGATACAATTTCTTCAGAGTAACTTAGCAAGGTCAAACAGGAAATTTTTCATTTATTCCAGACCAAGAACTTCCGCTAGATCTGGCCGGCAAAAGTTATCTTTCTGCATAAACCCTTGCCGACTCATTCTGTAAGTTAAAAAAATGAAAAATCATGGAGCGAAAATTAGATAACACGTCCAAAAACTTAAGTCAATCAATCCCTCGCATACAAAAATCTCTCAGATGCGCTTGAATTACCATTCTCTGCGATTTGAATCAGAAGCGAAGAACAACACCAGGAAACGAAACCCTAGATCACAGATGAAGGAAAACACGAGATCCTAACCTTCAAGCTCATCTTCCCGCCGGCATAAGCCTTGTCAGCGTCGGGGTCGAGGGCGGGAAGGAGGCCGAACTCGAAGCCTTCGACGCCGCCCCAGTCGTCCGAGTGCCCATCTACGGTGATGATTCCAGGGCGGTAATCTGCAACGACGCGAATGTCAGGGCTCGCCTCGCAGCTCTCCGCCGCCTCATCCCCATGGTGCTCGTGCGGGTTCGCCAGGGGGATGACCGCCGAGAATACGAACGCTGTAAGAACAACCAACCGGAGCATCTTCACAGCAGAAAATGAGGCGGCTCGGCGCCGGCGCCGGCGGCTGGGGCAAGGAGGAAGGTGGACGAAACGGCGAAGACGTAGCAGGTTTCAGGAAGGTGCAGCCGCGACTGGCCTGGAGCCCTGGACGGACCACGGGTGACATAAGAACGCCGACCTTCATCAGTAAAAGTACGATTTAGCCCCCAAAGCTGGCGGCTAACCGCTCTAGTTTATGGATAATTTCGTAATTAGATCCTGAGTCGGATACTTGACCCGTTTAAAGACCCGGTTCCGTGTATTGACCGTTAATTCGGTGGTCCTGCGATGCTGATGTTAATTAAATTAACAGTAGATATAAAAAATAAATTAATTAAACTAAACCTTCATTTAAGAAATGTGAAGGCTGCCGGTATTTTTTTATATTAAAAAAAAGAATGAAGGACTTTTTACTTATTTTTCATCAAATTACATATTTACATATATCTCATAATTACAAATTACACTCATTTATATTAATAAAAATCTAAATTTTTTTCACTTTTAATAAAATAAAAGGCTAAATCTTTTTCTCTTTGATAAAGGCTAAATTTTTTTCAATTTAATAAAAAAATATAATTTGTAATTATACATTAAATATGAGATGAAATATATAAATATTTATAATTAAAATTAGCGTTAGAAATGTTGTTTAATGCCGAACTTTAATTTGATTTTCTTTGTTGGATCAAGAAAATGTATGATGATCCTGCAATCACACCATGTCGATCAAATAGATGGTTGACGAAAATAAAATAAGAAAGAAGTGCGTAAAAATTCACTTTGAAAATCAACTAATGGGAGAAAAAACTGCAGACTTAATATCAAATAAGAATATTTCATTAAATTATATTCACAATACTTAGCAAGAATTTTGTTACAATGCCCGATGTTAAGAATAATCAATAAAATTAAGACAACTAATTGATCAAGATTTAAAAAAAAATTGTTTCTTTAGGTAGAATTTAAGTTTCGAGTACAATAGCTAAATAGAGAGATTAAGTTCAAGTACAATTCAAATTTAAGTGACGTAGAAATTGTTGGTTCCTCTCTTATGATAATATTGTGATTTTGATATTTAACAATATGTTTAAGATAATTTGTGATGTTTAACAATATGTTTAAGTTAATTTGTACTAACATAATTATTTAGTGTTCTTAATCTCAGATTTATTAAAGTTGCATCTCAATTGTATACTAAAATTGAGATTTAATTAAGTTGGAGAGAAAGGCTCAAGTATTAAAGATCAAGTGAAGCATATGTTATTATTGTTCCTTTTCATTTTACTTGAAAGTAGAATTATTGTGAGGTTGATCTTGATTGTTAGAATAGTCTGGATATGAGTTTGAGCACTTAGAATCTCTGCGAGTTAACTAGATAATCTTAAAAGATTAAATTCTCCCAATTATGTGGCTTAATAGTGGTAAGATTGTTCTAGATGTTTTCTTCTGGTTGTGATAGCTCCAGGGCAGCCTTAAGATAGTTGAAGGGTGACTTTCAGTAGTGAGGTCAACCTTCCGCAGCGACCCTCAACAGAAACTTTAGTCATTTTGGGAATTTTTCTAAGTCGACTTGAGGTCGACCCGAGGTCGACCTTCAGCAGCGACCCTCAACAGAAACTTTGGTCATCTTGGAGAATTTTTTCAGGTTGACCTGGAGGCGACCTCAGTGGTGAGGTCGACCTCAGAAGTGATTGTTGGCCTATTTTTATCCTCCAACGGCTAGCTGGGGGTCGACCTGAGGTCGACCTCCAGGTCTTTTCCAGCTTCTTTTTCTAGCCATTGGAACTCTTGTTATATAAGGAGATAGGGGTTATTGGTGTATCT